>LGRX02005372.1:0-54157 GCA_001247695.2 Cymbomonas tetramitiformis
CCTCCGCAACTTGTGTTGAATGAAAGAGAACCAGTTCCCCCCGCTCAACTCACTCGCAAGCCAGCAAGTGTGTACCGGTGGGGTCCACCTCACCCCCACAATGCGGGCACCCCCCGACTTGGCCAAGAAGGGGCCGCTCAGCATGCAACACGTGGCGCAATGCCACGCGGTACTCAGCCGAGGTAAGCTCCAAGGCAGGACAGCGCGGGGTGCCCCTGAGGAGCGCCGGCCCGATGCTGTCAAAGGTCACCGTGAAGAGCCGAGGAAGACGCGTCTGCCCCACAGAACCAGCCAGCCAGCCAATCAGCGGAGGGGAGGACAGCAGCATAGACCCGTTGGGTACGCTTTTGAGACCTGCTGTAATCGCTCAACCTTTGACGTCGTCTGCCTTCGGCACCTGTGTTGGCAAATGCTTCTCTGCTCCTCTCGCCTCCTCAATTTCCCCCATCGCCTCCGTCACCTTATGCATGGCCTGCACTGAGCGAATGTACGGCAAGTCGCTCTCAGCCCCGAGGTCCTCGCATCCGTCGAAAATCGATCCCGCATGTCCCTCCAGGGTTGTGCGAAACCATCCAGCCAGCCCACACTGCTCACCCTTGTCGCCTCGGTCAGCCCCATCCCATGCGGGAGAGTGGCAAACTCGTGGGAATGCGAGGCGAGTCCACCCCCCGGAAAGCATATCCCTCAGCGCCTCCCGCATCCTGCTGTCATGCTCCTCTGCTGCCTCCCGCACCATCTCCGGCGGCACACCCCTGAGCCAGAAGCCCAACCTCGGATGGGCGCAATAACGGAGCAAAAGCCCCTGAGCCTGCGCGTGCCCAAGCTTGTTCAGGGTGGGTAAGATGCCACAGAGCTCCCCCACCTTCCTCAGCATCTCCGCCGAGACCGCCTCGGCCTTCCCCACCGGCACTCCCAAGACGTTGAGGAAATCCAGCTCCCCACGCGCCCCCGGCATCTCCTCCGCAAAGAAGCCGGGGTCCCCCTCGGGCGAGTAAGCCGCTGACTTTGCAGGTTGGATGTGAAGGCCGATCGCCACCGCCTCCTCCACATAGGTGTCGTACGCAGCCGCGGCCACAACTGGAGGGCCCATGAGGAGAACATCCTCCAAGTAGGCCATGCCGATCACCTCAGGGTGTCTCTCCTGAACCCGTTCCAGCACCGTCTGCAGTGGCGCGGCCAAGTACAACGGCCGCAGGGGGTCCCCCCTGCTGCGCCTCAGGGGGTCCCTCTGCTGCGCCCCAGGGGGTCCCCTTGCTGCGTGCCCTCCCGCGACTTGATGAAGCGCGCCATCAGCACTCCCCAGCCGAAATCCAAGATTCGCCTCGACCCCATAGCACAGGTCCGTCCATGCCCACAGCTCCGGGAATTCCCGCTCGATAGCCTCAAACACAGCCTCTCGGTCAGTTGCGTTGAAGGCATTCCTGGCGTCAACCTTGACACAAACCCACTCCGGGTGCTGATCCAGGGCCGCCTGAACATTGTGGACCCCGAGGTCCGCACCTCCTTTAACTGCAACCCCAATCTGCGCCGCCCGCAGTCCCTGTGCCCCGTCCTCCGGCCTCCCACAGAACCGGTTTCTAAAGGCCTTCGCCCGTTGCTTGCGGATGACCTTCGCCACCAGCTTCCTGAGAATCTCCCCGCATGCGATGGGCCGAACGTTGACGCCAAGGTCGTCCTTCAGCAATGCCACCGACCGTGCGCCCGCCAACCACTCCTGCACACCCTCCGGGACACGGCCCGCAGCAAGATGGTTACAAACCTCCAACAGGGCTTCCCTCCAGCCGGAGACATGGACCGGCCACAAGTGCTCCCACCGTCACTGAGAGCTTCCCGGTCCCGAGGCTCGCAGCACGTTCTGCATGACGTCGTCGAACACCCTCCCATCCAACTCAAGTGCCTGACCCTGAAGCTCCTGCCGCCGATCTCCCTCGACCTCCCGCCTCCTGCCGGTCCCCGCCGGATGCAATTGCTCCAACCTCCGCAGGGTCTCCTCCGTCGCCGGAGCCAGCTTGGCCAACTCCAGCCTTTTTACTGCCTTCTCCAGATGTCCCGCCTTCACCAGCCACACCCATCCCGGAGAACCTGTTCCTCCCCAGCATCGGCTGCCACCCGACGACCCTCCGGCGCCTCGGCAAAAAGACCCTCCCACTCCCCCCGCATGAACCTGTCGCACCGCTCCCGGATGACCTGCGCCACACCCTTCTTCAGCCCTTGCGAAACCGGCTGAAGCACCAAGCACGGGGCCAATAAGAACAACTCGTACGTCTCAAGATCCTCCGGGTCCACCCGCATCCTCGCCAGCGCAACCATGACACACTCGGTGAACAGCCCCCGCAGCCGTGTGGGGGCCCTCCGGGAGGGAAAGTCACTCACCGCGCCACCACATATATATGTTACGGTACAAGCGTGCCGCACGCATATGCGTGCTTATTTCAGTACAAGCGCGCCAGGCGCGCTTGTACTCGGCACAATTGAACCAGCATAAGCGCGCCTGGCGCGCTTGTACTGGAACAAACACGCATATGCGTGTGGCGCGCTTGTACCGTAACATATACACAATTCATACAAAATATACACCAAACTCCAACCCCATCTCACACGAAATAAACACCATATACACACAACCCAAGTCGCCACGGAGGGAGGGGAGGCTGGACCTTAGAGAGCAACGGCGGGTTTGACCACCACACAAGAAGCGTGGATCCGCCCCTGCGGGCCCGGGCCCAGACCACAACCAACTGCCCCCCCCTAGCAACTCGAGCCGTTTGGGGGGGGGTTCTACCCCTCAGCACGGCAAACGCTCCGAGCAGCATTCTTTGTTGCCCACGCCAATGCGGCAAGGAGGGCCCAGAGGTGTGTATGCTTATCCTTTTACTGACTCCCTGAGGTGTGTATGTATGCCTATCCTTGCGATTCCTTTGGCACCCGGTAGCCACAGGAGACTGCACTATGTACCCACGCCAGGGATCAAAGGATTCAGCACACACTTCGGGACACTCATCCGGATTCTCCGGAGCTCACTAGTAAAGAATAAGGAACCCCTAAGCCTCGCTGAGCCACCCGAGCCCCTCTGCATCTGCACCGCCAGCGCACTGCCGCCTTGTGCCTGAAGCCGGTTCATCCCTGCCCCCCGAGCTGCACGAGCCATATCTCCACCACCAAGCCCACGCGCAAGACCACCCCTCTGCTCCCTGAGCCTCACTGGGCCACCTGAGCCCATCTGCAGCTGTCCTGCCGGCGCACTGCTGCTGTGTCTCTGGAGCCGGCTCACCTCCGCCAATCGAGCCACCCCTCCTCCACCACCAAGCCCACATCCCACATCACCCCGCTGCCCTCTACAGCCTGGTCTCATGAGAGCTTGCCCACCCACGCCACGGCCAGAATGCCCAAGCGCTGTCCCAAGGGGCTGAGAATGATAAACTGGGTTGCCCTCATCCAAACTTGCGCATCCGCCACCGACTTGCGCCTGTAGCCCTCCACCCCCAGCACCAACTCCCCGTGACTGGAGCCCTTGCGCTGATTGCCTTGCGAGGTGGCCGCGAACCTGAGGTGTGTATGTATGCGTATCCTTGCGACTCCTTTGGCACCCCGAAGCCACAGGAGACTGCACTATGTACCCACGCCGGGGATCAAAGGATTCAACTTGAGTGTGCATGTGTGTGGATGGTATGTGTGGCTGTGAACGGGGACGGCCGCCGGGTGGAAGTGGGTTTTGGGAGGCGGTTATCCCTGTGGTGCCATTTTGGCGGGCACTGCCTCTTGGAGAGCTCGGTGGATTCGTCTGCCTTTGCTGCAAGGAGAGGCAGAAGGTGGTCAAGTACACCTTCTGTGTTTTCCCTTGACTTTTGTGGGGAGCACTTAGGTGCCCGCATGTTTCTTTTTTTGACATGGGGTGTCCATGCTGTGTGGTGTGACTGCATTCATGGCATAACCATGGACCAACGGGTCCCATCCATCGACCGTGAGCCACTGGGGGGCATGCCAGCAGGGTTCGCTCACTCCGTAACCCAGAGACCAGCAGTTGTTTGGCGATGATCGGTCACATCGTTTCATCTTTCCATGCTGCTTTGCATTTGGGTTGGGAATATGTATGAGTTTGTTGTATCTTGTCACGGCCCCGCCCTGCTCTTGATTTGCTTCTCACATCCACTGGGATGATGGTGGGCTGGCTTTTGTTGGCCGATCTCATGCCGTTCAGTGTGTGGATAGTATCTTGGCACAGCCCCGCCCTGTTCCCCAGGTCCCCCGGGTCGGGTAGATTCCATATGTCTGATGTACAGCTGTAAAGTTCTTGAATACTTCTCACACCCAATGGGATGGTGGTGGGCTGGCTTTTGTCTGCGGGCCTCATGCCGCTCAGCGCCGCTCAGCGCGCGGGGCTTATCCTTGGACTGATTCCTTTGGCATCACATAACCAGGAAGGCTCGGCTGCACTGTGTACCCTCACCAGGGAACACACAATTCAACACATTTTTCGGGAAGAAGGGGACCCCCTAAGCCTTACTGACCCACCTGAGCCCCTCTTCACCTGCACCGCCAGCGCGCTACTGCCGTGTCTCTGGAGCCGGTTCGTCTCTGCCCCCCGAGCTGCTCGAGCCATCTCTCCACCACCAAGCCTACGCTCAGGACCACCCCTCTGCTCCCTGAGCCTCATTCGGCCACCTGAGCCCCTCTGCAACTGCCCTGCCGGCGCACTGCTGCTGTGTCTTTGAAGTCGGCTCAACTCTGCCCCTTGAGCCACTCGAGCCATCTCTTCAGCACCAAGCCCACATTCGGGACCACCCCGCTGCCCCCTACCCGCCCTAGAGCCTGGTTTCAAGAGAGCTTGCCGAAATCCCCAAGGGCTGTCCCAAGGGACTGAGAATGATAAACTGGATTGCCCTCATCCGAACATACACAACCGCCACCGACTTGCGCCTGCCACCCTCTACCCCCAGTGTCAAATCTATGGGACTGAAGCCCTTGCATTGAATGCCTTGCGAGGAAGCTGCGAACTTGAGCAATGCGCTCCACACTTGCGCTACAACTGTCTTTGTTCCTACTTGGGGTCCCATCACATACTGTATACCTGTGTGTCCCAAGCCCTCCCGGTGGCTGATAGTTCACCAACTGCAAGCCTTCCCGACAGCCGCTCAGCACTTTTAGTTCCGGCACGGGCAACAACCTCGCCCGGTGGGCAGGGAAGCTGATGAGATGTTGTATGCTGTCGTGCAACCTTTTGTAAGTGGCCATCGTTGTCGGGACGGCCCCCCGGGCTCTGAGGGGCCCGGCATGTGTCAACCCCACGCGCAACCCTCCCCCCCACATCTTTTCGTCACCCTCGCCAGTGCCCCCCACGCCAACAGCCCCCTCAAGGAGGCTAGCCACCCGCCTGGTTGCCCCCATCAAAGTGCCCACCCCTCCCTCAGCCAAGGCCATTGCTTGCTCTGGCGAGGGCCCGCTCTGCTGCTGAGTCCAGAACCCACCCTCCGGGCCTTGCGATGAGAGGCCATCCCACTCCGCCAAGATATCCTGGACGATCGACGCCGCTTGGCTGGGCCCGCCTGCGCATGTGTGCACTCCTCCGGACCGAGCCTCGGCAGTGCCCTCTCCTTGACCCCCCACAATGCTTAGATGCATCGCCTCCTGCCGTACATCCTCCATGCTCTCCAAAAGCCTCGATACCATCCTGCCTGACTCGCCTGCCCCACCGGAAGCCTGTCCAGAATGCGCATGCTGCTTTCCCCCAGATTCCTGCGTCCCGCCACCATGTCCATCCTGCGTGGCACAATCTGTCTCCTCGGTCGCGTCCTCAGTGTGTGGGTGTGTGGGTGTGTGTGCTCAGAACATAAGCTTTGTTGAAGGCGGCATGGGGTCTTGGATCAGAGAAGATTTGCCATGCGATGGGGAAGGTCCTTCTATGATAAATAAGATTTATTCCAACATGTTGTGAATTGCCAGCAAGAATTCATGATCGTATCGGGAGACCCCTACAGGACAATGCACTACATGTAATCAACATGAATGAAGTTCACGCAGATTGGCATAGATGCAGGGAAGAAAGTATATACAGTGCAGGTAGTCCTATAATGATAAGTCCTATAATGATAGTAGTCTGATAATTATAACCGTCCGTGCCCACCAAGTTGGCAGCCCTTATATTGATAACATGCTATAATGATATATTAGCATAATAAGGCTTCGTAATGATAGTATCAGTAAAAGGGCTTATAATGATACTTCTAATTTTTAGCCCTTATAATGATAATATATCATTAGGGGTAAGTTTACATTGGGGGCCGACATTTCATTTAAATCCGCATCGGGGGCCGACATCTCATTTTAATCCACATTGGGGCAGACACTTCATTTTAATCCACATCGGGGTCGACATTTGATTTTAATCCTTATCGGGGGCACATCCATTTTAATCCACATCGGGGGCCGACATTTGATTTTAATCCACATCGGGGGCTGACAAGCCTAAACGTTTCACATCGGGTGTAGACATCTCATTTTAATCCACATCGGGGGTTGACATTTCATAGCATGCGTAGACAGAAGACACACGCAACGGTATAATCTAAAGAAACATAACTACGCAAATCCAACGGGTAGATATGTAACTCGTGTTGCGATGAAAATATCTACCGGTTGGATTTGCGAAATAATGTTTTTTGGTGCCGCAAACGATGAAAGACTGTCTTGTTTGGCGAAATGAAACCGTTTTTCACTGCTGGACGCTCCAAAAAACATTATTTCGCAAATCCAACCGGTAGATATTTTCATCGCGATATTATTTACATATCTACCGGTTGGATTTGCATGATTATGTTTCGTTTACATTATATCCTTACGTTGAATATAATGCATACCCCCGATGTGAATTAAAATGAGATGTCTACCCCCGATGTGAATTAAAATGAGATGTCGGCCCCCGATGCAGATTAAAATGAGACGTCAGCCCCCGATGTAGATTAAAACGACATGTCTACCCCGATGTGGATTAAAATGAAGTGCACCGCCTCCCCGATGTGGATTAAAATGAAGAAATCACTTCTGATGTGGATTAAATGAAGTGCCCGCCTCGATGTAGATTAAAAATGAAATGTCTCTCGATGGATTAAATGAGATGTCGATGTGGATTTAAATGAAATGTTGGCCCCCGATGTAGACTTGTCCCTATATATAAAGAAGTATCAGAAACTTTATTGTAAGGTTGAAATCTCACAATTGAAAGGTCAAAGGGACAACAAACAAACAAACTCCTCCTAATGTCAAAACAACTACCAAGATAAGCATCATGCAAATTTCCTACGTTCACCCATGTTGATAATCATGACTAACCCTGCAAGCAATTCCGTAGCCTTGGGAGCCGTGCAAGGCAACCACCATCCACTGCAACCAATAGGTCGAAAAGCTCCGCGTGCTCCATGTTGCATCCTCCTCCTCCTGAAACAATTAGTCTTGCCCGCGCTGTGCACATCTGTCGAAGAACTTGCACGCAAAATTCTCCAAACTTCCAAAAGACTCCATCGCAAAAGGCACAAGCGTGTGAGGCCAGATTGGCCCGTGCGATGCCATTTTGGCTCGCTCAAGTACCGCCGCAGCCCGCAGCGGCTCCCGAGCAGCCCGGTCCACATACGAGGCACAACAAGGGAATGCAAGCCTCATGTCAATCACGATATGTCTGGTTGGGCACTGGTTGGGCACTGGTCGTCCATCATGGTTGAGCACTGTGATGTCGGGCTTCCAATCAGGCGAATACCCATGATGATGGCGATCATCCTCGATGACAAAGTCAGGATCTAAGACGTGCTTCAGCATAGATGCCAACACATCACGAACGGCATGATGTGCAGTTATAGCCCATTCACGCCGGTTACAGACAAGGTAGTAGTAGCCAAAGGGGTCCATAGAAGCACCACATACACCTGTATACGCACCATCATATTATATTGCTTAATGATAATATATCGTTATACGCCTATATAATGATATATCAACATTAGATCCCAGATCACCATTGGTTGCCCAGCAGATTATACACCTTGATGTAATTTATTACACCATTGTTGTTAGTTTCTTGTCGCCATTACATTTACAGTTACTTCAATATCAACATGAACGTGGCGGCCAGGGCCAGGAGAGTGGGTACAGCAGTCATATCGAAAGGCAGCAAGCGACAGAAGCTATCCGACGAACCGAGGCTTCAGATTCTCGAGCAGAACGTGCCCGGCGCCGATGACCACCTTCAGGACCCATACAGCACTCGCCAAGAGAGCTCACTGTGACTTCGAAGTTCGAACTGGACAAGGAACCATCGTAGCCAACTATTCAAGCTATTCTCAAAAGCAAACGACGTATCGAGGAGAAAGCATAATATAAAACTCAGTTCGATCTTGCCAAGTGTATACAGTTAGGAAGAGCGATGTCGCTTGAGACATGGTACCAGAAGATGGAGGCGAAAGGCGCACCTCTAAGTGATGATTGTATTCTCGCCAAAGCGCAGCCGATACCCCTCTTCCGGTGAATTTCAACTTCTCTTTGGATTGGCTAAAGCGTTTCAAGAAATCTCGGGGTATCAGTTTCATCATGGTTCAATACGAGGAGGCGTTGAGTGCCGATCCAGAGAGTATTGCCAACACTCGGCGGTATAGACCGATACGTATCAAGCACTTTGGACTTACTAGCTGCATGTAATATCCGTAATGAGATCCGTAGTATAACTAGGTGCCTGAAAATCGGAGCGCTGCCTCCCGGCAGAGGGGGGTAGGGTTTAGTACTTGGATTCGAATAGTACTTGGATTCGAAGTGTGCCTCTTTTGGCGGGCTTATAGTGCATTCAGAACAACAAATCGTGTCGTGCGGACAGTCGCGGGTCGCATAATAATGCAATCGCGCGCCGTGCCATCGATGATGAAGTCGGTGACGCATATGTCATTACGCAACTCGATTCCCCGCACACTGTACGAGGATGCCATTGAGTGCGCTTCAGAGCATCAGGTTGCTCCTGTAGCTCAGTGAAATAGAGCGATCGCACTAGTGAGCGATAGATCACAGGTTCGAGTCCTGTCGGGAGCACGGCTTTTTTTTTCTCCTATTTGGGTACCAAATCGGGTTGTGTGTTTTTTTTAATGAAGTTCCTACTGGGTACCAGATCTCCCCGCGTTTGGGTACCAAATCGGGTGTTTTTTTTCTTGTCATACATTTCTACTGGGTACCAGGATTTCCGGTTTGGGTACCAGGGGCGTGTTGTTTTTTATTCCTACTGGGTACCAGGAATTCCGGTTTGGGTACCGCGGGTGTGTTGTTTTTATTCCGACAGGGTGCCAGGAATTCCGGTTTGGGTACCGTGAGGTGTGTTGTTTTTTATTCCTACCGGTATAAGGACCTCCGTTTGGGTACCAGGGGTGTGTGTGTTTTTTCATGTGCCTATTCGTGGGTACCAGGACTTCCCGTTTAGGCACCGAGTGGGCGTTTTTTATATTTCTATTGGGTACGACCAGGATTTCCCGTTTGGGTACCAGGACCGGGAGAAGCACCTTCCTACTAGGTACCAGGAATTCCGGTTTGGGTACCGAGTGTGTGTGTTATTTCATGTGCCTACTGGGTACCAGAGCCCCCGTTTAGATACTAAGTGGGTGCTTTTTCGCATTAGGTACAGAGTGTGTGTGTTTTTTCATGTGCCTACTATCATGCGTAATGATGTTTGTAGGGCCAACCATCATGCGCGGGACGAGGTTTAGCTAAACTGCGGTTCGTTTTGGGAGGTTTCGTATATGGTTTTGTCTTGGCGTTGGCGTCGTTTCTAACGCGCACAATGTGAAACTGGTTCGGATTAGGATCACTGAAAGGTGATCCGTAGTTTCCTTCGCCCCGGACAAAATCCAGTACGCGAGACACTGGAAGGTACGTCGTTGGGAGCAGTTTTGGTTTTGCTGATCGCGGTATGCTTTCCCAGGACCAGTGAAGATCGTGGCGAGAAAGCGACCCCCAAGGGATCCGGTATTCTAGAGAGCCAGCGGTGCCAATAGTGAACATGGTATCGGCAAGGAGGTTGGTAGCGTCGGGCTGTAGGTTGGGGCATGTAGGTTTAGAACCCGCTGGTTCTGTGCTAGCCTCCGCGGTGTTCGCATGCGATGCAACCAGATGCGACGCAAAGCCGAACATAGCGCGTGAACGCCCGCTAAGGGTTAGGCGTGAAAAGAAAGACATGCCTTAGGAGTAGGAAAGCAGAAGACAACGGACCGGTAGAGGCCAGACACTGGTCGCTGACCTATTGGGAAACGAAACGCCCCACGCTGGCGTCGTACCAAGCTGGAATGGTCCACTTAGGTACACCGTGCGCGTTGTAGAAGACCCAAAAGAATCCGCAATCTCTATTTGGTGGCAGCCAGCGCCGAAGCTTCAGTCTGAACGCGAGTGGAAGATGAATAGAACCGTCGTCTACATCTAATGAGTAAAACTCTAAGCGCCAGTGGCGAATGCGCGGAACCGCATAATTTCTGGTTTGTCTTATAGTAAAAGGATTGTGAGGACGAGCAGCTTCAGCTTCAGGATTGGGGGGACGCAGTGGTACCGCCATGTAATACAAACAAAAAGAATGCAGGGCGGCTGTTTTTTGGAAGCATTTAAGTGCTGTGAAGTGAAGATTTCGCGGGAAGAATGGAATCTAGGGAGCGGTCGTTTGGACTTCGCCAGAAATCGCCGGCGACACGAGCGTGGCAACGCTTGTGTCACGCCTTGATGAGGTCAGGTCGCGATTTCAGGTCACCATGACGCGATCAAGCCATGACATCCTTCCCACCTGGTGTTGGATAGGCTTTATCTGACACGAGCAACTTTGGGGATTCGCTCACAACGAAATAATGCCCCGTGCGTAAGGTATATATGATAGGTATATGTGCAAAATCCATTCTTGAGCATTAATGATACCTATCGCGGTGGGCGTTCGAAGCTTGGATGTGCGATTGCAACGAGTCATGTCAGTTCGAGTTGTGAATGTACTATGATCTGAGCGGTCAAAGTGTTCGTATACGGTACAAACCGCTCCATAGGGGTTAAAGACTCGATATTTAACGAGTATAATAATACAAACATGCCTAAGTTAACAAATATCACTAACATTGAATTCTACGATCAAGAGAAGGTTGAGAAGCTCGTATACGAAGGAAACATTTCAGATTTCACATTCTCTATCTCTAGGGATGAACCGATAACGACAAATTCAATAAAACAAATGAAACATTTACTTTTGAAGCTTGAAAACTCAAACAATGGAAAGGTAGACGTCAAATACAAACCATCTCGATGTGGTCGCTATTATGCTCAAACCGACATCTCAACCTACCAAGGTATGCCTCGAGAAATAAGAGCATATCTTGCCAAAGACATTTATCATGACATCGATATCAAGAATTGTGCATACACCATCGTCAAGATATTGTGTGGTGATGCTTCAACACCAAACTTGGATGAATATTTGAAAGATCGAGAGTCGATTATAGAAAACCTTATGAAAGCCTACAATTGTGACAAAGATTTGATCAAGAACCTATTCGCCGCAAAGCTTTTTGGTCAAATACAATCGACTTGGCATGAAGAATAATGTTCCTAAAAATGGTGTCAAAAATACCTTTGGAATCAAGCTTTCCCATGAACTTAAGAACACGATATTGCCTCACCTCAAAGTCTCTTCGGGTAGTGAGTTGTCTAGACTTGTGTTCTCGAAGGAATGTGAAATATTAATGGTCATCAAGAAACACTTGGAGGACGAGGGGCATGATATAGGGTCATTAATATTTGATGGATTATTGCTTAGAAAATCTGAGGAGAATATTTACGATATTATTTACTCGTGTGAGAAAGCAATTGTTGAACACTTCGGTGTTGAATACTCAAGAATCAAACGCATTGTTAAACCTTTTGAGGATTGTAGTGATCTTGAGGCGAAATTGGAAAAGGCATGGTCGAATAGGGACACCGCCATGCCAACAACAATAATTCCGATGACCGATAAAGATGCCGTTCATGTCTTTTTGAGATACCACAAAGACAAATTGAAGTTTTGTGAGGACACCTTTTATATCTACGATGAAGGTGCATGGTACAAGGATGGCAAGTATCATTCAAGATTGTTTAAATTATGTGATGGAATTGAGGAGGAGTTGAGAGGCGGTCCATGACAAATTGGTATCAGATGTGACGAGTGCTGCCTTCAATTCTGCTATTCGCGCGGGATAACAGCACTCGGCTTTCTTCAGCGTAAGCGACTTCCATGCGCACAGTATGTTCTGGGGGGGATGAGCTCTTAGTCATTATTTTTCGTTTGTATATGTCAAACTTATCCATGGAAAAGTATTTTTGACGATTACGAGCCTCTAGAGATCATATATCGTTCAGGACGTTCGGTGCTTATTTTCACACGACTGCAACGGTCAAACATGTCGTTCATCGGTTTTTGAAAAATATGCTCAGATCGGCAATATAGCCCTGCAACGACGTTTACTTATACCTGGACAATATGTATATTGACGGAAATTATCTGGAATGCACGGAAACTCGCGGTAGTATGCAGTATGTCGTCTCCTTCAGCTCCTAACATTCAGGGTACGGTATTCGTACGGTGACGTCTAGCAAACGTAAACGGCTTTTCTGGACACAGAATATCATTCTAGTATAGTATTCTTAGCGGTCGGAAACGAAAAACAGCTTCGTGTGTGGCGCACACAAACCCATCCTGCACGGGTCGAGGCAGTTTTCAACGTTAACGACAACACGGTATTCGTACGGTGACGTCTAGCAAACGTAAACGGCTTTTCTGGACACAGAATATCATTCTAGTATAGTATTCTTAGTGGTCGGAAACGAAAAACAGCTTCGTGTGTGGCGCACACAAACCCATCCTGCACGGGTCGGGGCGGTTTTCAACGTTAACGACAACCTACTGGGTGGACTGTTCTGTGGATAGTTGACGTTGTATATACATCTGGACTCTGGCTATGAGTGGCACAGACGTATACACGTATAATACGTCGGGTGGAATATTCAGGGGCACACCACAGACTAATGCCGAGTATCAAGCTAGTGCCGAGCTACCATATCTCGGTTATGGTGCGCCCTCAGGAGCACACTATATGCAACACGGGCAGCAGTACACCTCAGCCGTCGGTTCGTCAGCAGAAGTACAGCACACATACGTGCAGGGAGGGCCCGTACAATACCAAGTCTCGCCTGCAGCTGCTGACACACCAGGGTATGCACAACCGTCAGCAGCAGTACCGTACACACACGTGCAGGGTGTGCAATATCCTCCCCCTCCAACTTCGACAGCAGTGACAGGAGTACCGGGAACCTACACCGGACTGCAGAACAAACCCCAAGTAGCTCAGTATTCACACCCAGCTGCAGCTTATTCTCCAATGTACGGAATGGCACACACATCCGCAGCGTATTCATTCCCTACAGTACAGAATGGAGTATATCAGGGACCAACACTGCAGGGGTACCCACAGGCAGCAGATCAGTCAGTACAGCAACTCCAGTTCGTTACACCAACTGCTGCGCCAATGAGTATGACAGCACCTTTGCCTCTGCATACCTGGACGGGACATTGCCCTTTCAGGAACGTGCAGTACCCTACTCCGTACCAGCAGGCAGGAGGGTACACACAGGAACTTGGCAGAAGACCAATATATGGAGCTCCCATTCCTATGTCCGCATGGGCCAGTAAAAATTTAAATGCGGGCCGATTCGAAAAAAAGAAAGCCTTCTTCCCTGACGCATTCTGTTCTGCCCCGTCCTGTGCCCTAGGACTCTCCGCAACATTGAAGTCGCCTCCTATGATCATATGCTCTCCTTTCCTGGACGCAATCGCTGCCCCTTGGGCTATGTAGTTGCGGATACACGTTCTGGCCACCTCTTCTTCTGGGTGTATGTGGGGGGCTGTACACTCCAAGTACGTGTATTTTCTTGTCGCTCGGCAGCGTGATTACTGCGTGCTGGAGGTACCCTCTCGCATATCTGGGGACCTCCCGGTTGGTGCGCACGTCCGCCCTGTCGTAGGGGCGCCTAAGAAGGGCAAGGACTACCCCTCCCCTATGCGAGGTGCCGTCCGCCCCTCTTCTCGGTGCACCTTGGCATGGTGCCGAGTGCCAGGCGCTGTAACCCAGCCCCTGAAGCTTTCTTGGGCCCATGGGGCCCGCTGCCGTCGTTTCCGTGAGCACCAGCACGTACGTCTGGCTGGTGTTTCTCGCAACATCTGGCGAGGTCGAAGTAGACATGGTCGCACCCCCTGATATTCCAAGTCATCAGGGATAGCCTGCCTGTCTCCCCTGTCTCTGGCGGGGGCGCCCGGTTTTCTTTGTCCTTGGAGTTTGGTTTGTCCTCACGGTGAGGGCCTGCACCGAGGCAGCAAGAGACGACAGCTCACGCCCAGTTTGAGGGGCTGGCACCGCCTGTGGCGCAAGTATCTGCTGCCGTCCGTCGTAGCCCTACCTGTTGGTCCTGACCGAAGAGCTGAGTCGGCTGAACCTGCCCGTAGTAGGTGCCCTTGCCGCCTTTGCCCTGCCATTTGCCCCCTGTCCTGGCCCGCTGCCGCGGGGGCCGTGCTGGGGGCTTCTCTGGGCCATCCACCTGGACCTGGGGCTACAGGCAATGTGAAACTTCGTTTGCCCAACAAGGAAGTAGGGGCGGTGGTTATTGCGGTGTGAAACGGCCTCGTGGGTCGCCGCTTCAACCGTTACCCAATATCTGCAGGCCTCGCTCCCTGCCGCTGTCCCTGTCCAGTAGTGGCTGCGCGAGAGTGACGAGTTCTCCCACACCCCTTTCAGATGGGGTGGGGGAAGGAACAGGGAACACTTCCATGCCTGTCAATGTCCGCAGTTCCCGTTTTGCCGCGGAAAGCACCTGTTCGGCCCTTTCGGCAGAGTGCCACTGCCGGCTCTCTGGCGGTCTGGCAACCAGTTCCAGCTCCCACTTTTGGAACTTGGTGACTTCTGCCGTGGAAGAGTACCTGTGCACTGTGGCGATGTACCCATGGCTACTATCCAAATTAACAGTCCTTTCACAAGGACTAAGAGTCAACAATCAATATTGGGCATCGTTTGTGGCCAATGGGTCCCAAAGTGTGTTTCCACATCACATTTATGGGTCAAAGCAATATCAAAATATATTGGTACACGCCTCAAGTGAGTATAGTGCTACTTTTTAATGCGACGCTTTTGGGGTGTATTTCTGCGGTTTTCGATGAAAAAATCCCAATCCTTTCACAAGGACTAAGCTATTTGCTGTGCTACAGTACCTAATTCCTTAAAGGTCCCATGAAAACTCGGAGACCCATGATGCCAAGTTCTCGAGCGGCTCTTTCTGCAGTGTCTTGTCAAAATTCTGATCCGAGGTCATCTCGGCCTTCAAAATATCGGTTGAAGTAGCATGAATGACGAATAAATTATATTCCGGCGAATGACAAGAAAACATGGAGGAAAAAACGCGTACCCCCATGGGAAACCTGACCTGTGGCGGTCAACATGCATGCCACTTGACATTGTAGGACGGAGCCTACCAATCTTCAAGTCCTGATGGAATTTCCGCCCGGGGGGCAAGCATATCGGAGCTCGTTAAGGTATCGGGAAAAATTATTGGAAAGTCGGTCCTTGTGAAACTAAGGACTGTCGGCAATTACAGTCCTGTCACAAGGACTGCCGGATAGTAGCCACCCATAGAACTCGTATGGGAGCCCTAACCGCACTGATTTGTTCGCCTCGTCCGCCTTCGAGAAGACGACAATGGCAACGTCAAGTGCCACCGCCCTGCTTCCTCCCAGAGCGGTCTCCCTTTGCCAACGTAGATGATGCTGCGAGCCCCCGCCTCAAGCACTACCCCAAGTCCCCAACCGAGATGCTGTTGGCCACGTCTGCAACACTCATACTCACCAGCCCCGGGGACTGTAGGATGTCAGTTCGTTCTGCCGCGAGCGAGTCTCTGTCCTGTCGCATAGGGCACCTGTGTACGTCTCTGGCAACACTGGCTTTGGGGGTGCCCACACCCCCGTGCTTCCAGCGGTCGGCGTACCCCCATGGGGGTAGCGCCAGAGGAACCGCCGGGGCACACCTCTCGTCCACCAACGCGATAACCGCGTGCAGCGGGTCGGTGAAGGTTGCCCTCAGGGTCCCCTGCCGGGGAGACGTGATGATGACTTCTCCCTTGGCTGGGCAGCGTCCTGTGTCGCTCCCAGAGCCGCTCCTGGAACTCTGGCAGGATGAGTTGTTGGAACCTCCTGGCGTCCCCTTCTCCTGTGTTCTGCAAATAGTTGTAGTCTACTGCTGGGGGCACCGTCATGTTCCATATCATATCGTAGCGCCCGCCTGGATCGCCACCTGTGCCGAATATCGTGTGGAGTGGCTCTCCAAGCGGGTGCTCGAGATGGTCCTGCGCGGTCAGGGACCCCACCGCTGCACTTTCTCCAGGGTGCACCTGCCCCTGTATTTTCTCCCCGGCCTCAACGAGGTGCGCCCAAAGCAGTCCCGCTTTGAGGAGCACTGGGGCCTACGTGATGTGCGCAACCACCTCCGCAGTCATCGGGAAGTGTCCCGTGGGCAGGGGCGCGGCTGGGAGATGTTCCTGCAGCGGCGCTGTTGCCTGCCCCGAAGCAAGCCGCGGGTCTTGTGGTGCCTGGCTTGGTTCAACTTCCATTCCCTGTGGGACGTGATGGTAGTGTACTTCCCCACCCCGTCCTCAGGCACATGGGCAACGGCTTCGCGCTGTGGAGCTCCTGTCCAGGGGGGAGGCTCCAGGCCCCTAGGAAAAGTGCGGAACCGCAACAAAGATGACCCGTCAGTCAGGGTCCTCTTCGTGAGGAGCTCCCTGTCCGGGACCCTCGGTACAATTTCTCTTCCCGTGAATAGCTCATCGACGATAACCGTGTCTTTCTGAGATGCACGGTATCCTACTTGTGCTATTCCAGGTTGGGTGCCGCCCGAGCGGGCGCTCGTGATGATTCACCTGTCTCTCCCTTGTTCTTGGCGCCTTAGCTCCCGGTTCTCCCGCATCTTCCTCGTTGGTTGCAGGTAGTGTATTGATATCAGACATTATTCGAGTGTTGGGAAGATGTGTATCCGAACAGGGACGGTGTTTTCGAATTTGAATCGTCCAACTTGTGGGTATCACAGCGTGTGTGCTGTGTTTACAAGAGTGGCGTCCCTTGTCGTGTCCGTTCGTGCGGCACGTGCCGTCCCTGCTGCCATGCTGTGGTTCGTTCGCGGAGGGCGCTTTGCGATTTCGGGCCACGGATCGGAGGGCTGGATTCGGCGCCGCGAATTTCACAGGGGGAACCCACGGTGTCTTGCCGTCTCGTCTGAACAATTTGACGCGACGGTTCACCGAGTCCGCGATATTTCCCGTAGTCATAGAGGTGCTGGGTGCTCGGCGAGCGGGCCTGGATATCAAGGTGCCGAAAATTTCCTTCCCGTAACCCTGCAGCCCCGGTTCTTGGGTTATGCGGGTCGTCGGTATTGCACCCCCTTCCGGGGGTGGAATTTCCGCCTGGCATAGGTGGGGACTGTCCCCAGGGGGTTTGTGTTGGTGGGGGTGCCCAGAGTCCCGTTTTTCAGAGCTTTTGCCCCCTCCTGCGGATGTGGCTCCTCCAGCGGACCACCGCGCGACCAAGGTGGCCGCCGGCCACCTTGCAGCCTTCCTGCGGAGGGCGCCTCGCTTTCTTAAAGTGGTACGAAATGAGACAACGGAGAGGGCCACCGAGAGGCTCCTCAACGCAGCCGTCGGCTACGCCACCGACAGGGTAAACCTGCGCCTCTGTCTGTAGTTCCTCCTGCGCAGGGGGAGGGAGTTGGACTCGATGTTCATACTCACAAGGTGGGGGACCGTCGAGCCGATGCTCGAATACTGCATGGTCGGGTATTGCGCCCAGTGAAGCGGCCTCCCCTGCCGGATGGCCACTGCTTGCTAGACCTCGCTTCCCGGGAATGCTTCCCACTCCCTGAGCAAGTCTGAGCAGACCCTCGGGGCCCCGTCCTGTGACCGCCCCGGATGGAGCTGTCTTCCCGGAACAGTTCCTTGAAGCGCTTCCCTGTCGCTCGAGTTCCTGTAGGCTGACATTTTCACCTGCGTTAGAACGGGAAAAGCGAGTGTCTGGGTTGAGTGAGAGGTGTCCTGCGGAGGGAGAAGAGGGTTTGTAGTTAGTGTCTCTTCTGACGGAACAAAGACGGGAAGGTGTGAGGGTGAGGTGTCGGGTCGCGCGCTGTGTCGGCCCTCGCTGGGCTCTGTCGGCTCCTCCGGTACTCCTCCTGCATAAAATTTTAAAAAGGTATGTCCTCCCTTGCACACAATACTACATAATTTGCAAATAGAAATATTATTGTCAGTAAAAAAACGTCTTTTTTTGTCCGTTGGGGTGCATGGTCCGCTTCAGAACTTTCTTTTCCTGGGGTGTGGATCCAGCGGGTTACGGAAAAGTTCGCATATATTTTTATCCAATTGCCCGCCGTCAATAATAAAGTCCAAGAGGTCTCTTCGAACAGTATAGCAATGTCTGAGGGTCACCAGATTCATTCTTACATGCCTTTAACCCCTAAGCAGGTGTTGGAACGTTTTGCATCGGCACCCGTAGTATCTCCGGGTTGTACACAATGTTTGTGTATGTCGAGTATGTTGTTAGGACTCAGTAGACCTACGTTTTAAACTATTGTATACGTATATATCACTTAATATAACACACTATTTAACCAAATTGCATGCTCTCAAAACACTGTCGTCTTACTCAAGTACCCAACCAAAGGTAGACGTGAGTCGTCTATGCACCATAAAAACGCTTGATTACCTCAGCAGCCGCTATTGATGTTATGCCGACCATCCCATGTGGCATATATATATATATGCATATACAGTCTGCTTTATGATAAAATCGAAAGAAGAAAAAAGTATTTAATGAAATTAGTTAACCCATACTTGAGCACTGTTTTGGTCTTTTTCGCGTATAATGACGATATATACGATAGATACGATGTATATACAGTACCGTATGCAAAAATATGGGACCATTTTTTACTCTCGCAGAAAACATAGAAGAATCGGTATATTTGGCCTATAACCTTTTTGGCAAGTCAGTGGTCACGAAGCCGGCATATAAATCTTTAGATACGGATCTCGCTCGATGATTTGCTGTGATCATGCTGCCATGGGCAAATAGGCGATTTTTCATCGGAGTTTATTTCTTTTCAAACGTATCCCCCTTTATTAAAAATATGCAATTCGTCAAAGGAACTATATTATTCTGGGAGCAAATTTTGATTGTTTCCGGAACAATTAACTTTTGATTTTCCCCGTAACAATGAATTTTGGCTCTGGGAAAGCATATGTAGGGTTTAGTGTTAAGTTTTTAGGGTGCCTGGCTACTGGATAAACCCCATAAACTCTCACTAAACCCTAAATATGCGTGTCCGTAGCCAAAATTCATTGTTATGGGGAAAATCAAAAGTTAATTGTTCCGGAAACAATCAAAATTTGCTCCCGGAAAAATTAAAACCTTTCGTCAAAATACCGGGCATTTAAGGTTTTGGGCACCTCAGTGGTCACCCAGCCATATCTTTCCAAAAGTCGCAATGGGCATCAACGAATTTATATATAAAGTGAGTAAGTCGATTTTTAATTAGGGTTTGTCCCAGCGTCGTATTGCAGAGTCCTCCTGCATGATGCGTCACAATGCGCGCGTTATTCAGTTTCCATCGATAACTACACGTATGTGCTCTCCAAAGAAAGGGCGTTAGTAACGCGGGTACGGCGCACGCGAAGCATTTTTTAACAAGCACGAAGCCGCTCTTTGCACAATTTCCGGAACGGTTGGTGCGGTTGACCATAAACAGCATGCCACGATCAATGGGCGGCACGATCAATATTTACGACGTAATCTGTATGCCAACAATGTGACCATTTAACTACGGAAAGTGTGATAAGGGTGCGTCGCAGTGTCGCAATGCGCTTTTAGTTGGGCTGTTTTGTGGTCTCACGTTTTATGAAAATATAGCTGAACGTGAGACCACTTGCAAAAATAGGGTCGCGCTTGAAAATCATAATAACGGACGGTCCGATAAGGTCTCGCTATGTCGACGATGATTGCAATCAGAGATATTCCGGCGGGGTGACCGCCGGCATATCTTTGATATCAAATTTCGATTTAAGACAAAATTTTAAAATTTGCGTTCGAATTCAGGGTGGCCTTATATTTTTGCATACGGCACTATATACTTCGCCTGGTCCCTATCGCTATAGATCAGTTCGTAATGAACAGAATAGCGCAAGGGCCATCTGGCTTCATAAGGGGGGGGGACTCAATTATGAATTGAGTAGGCTATTGTTACTAGGGCGCCATGCCCTTCCTACCTATTACCACTGTTAAGTTATCTGATCTGTACTGCACAACTATGTAAAGCAAGAAACTCGGTCGGCATGGTGTGCTGCGGCCCCTCACTGAAGCCCAACGGCAAGGACTAGACAGTAACTCACACTGCAGGGTTTACCCGACAGCAAGGTGTTCGGACGCTATGCATATTTACTTTAAACAGGCAATGGGCTTGGCATTCTGATCAGCTTGCAAGTGGTGTGACTATGCAGCGTGGGATCCTAAGCAGTCTGCTTATCAATAGATCGAGTTCTTAGGACTTTTGGGTAAGCCGTATCCCGCGACCCCGCCGTCCGCGATTGCAAAAGAGATTCCGCCGCTGCGTGAAAATTCCTTTTCAGGCAAAGATGCTTGACTTCCTAGTTGTCAGTGCGATGTTGATCGAAGCTTTGCGACACCATATTGATGCAAAGTTCGGTCTGTCTAGGGCAATACGCACTGGCTGATACTGTGTCTCCACTATCTTTGTCGCAAACATTCCCATATTTCACGCTGAACATGACTCGCCCCTCAGGGCTTCTGGAGAGTGAACGCTGCTTGGCTACTGCAGAAGGCGATGCGACTGTAGGCTGTGACTTCGAGCGTTTGCTGGATGCCCCCTTATTCCACGTGATAGATCTGCGAGCCTTTGGCTCTTTGCGATTCCCTTTATCACCTGTGCTGTTTTTCGCGCGCTTCTATCCTGTAGACTGTGGCTCGAGTGTGGCGCAGGGTGCAGATGGCGCAGGTGACTGTGGCGTTTCAGTTTGATTGCCAAGAGTGCCGGATTTCACAGGTGCTTCTGCTTTGGGTGTCTTCGATGGTATCATGGCGCAAGGTGTTGAGGAGTCTGTTGGCACTGTGTCGCTTTTATCAGACTGCTGTTTTTCTCTGCGCGCTATTCGAAGATTTCTGCGTCTCAGAGTCTGTGCGCTGGGCCCATCACTGCGTGTGGTACCTTTTGCGACTGACTGCTTTGCGCGCTGGGAAGTGTCACTTTTCTGAGTGGAGATTAGGGCCCTTTCAGCTGTGGTCACTGTGGCTGTTGTCTTTGTGCCCACAAGTCTGATGGCCTCGAGCAGACTTACCGAAACAACTTGAGAGTCAGAGAGTGTCGAAAGGGATGAACCACGAGCTTCCTCGCAGGTAAGTGCGGTAAAATTTCCCTTCGCTAGCTTTAACATGTGTAGGGCTGCTGAAGCGCAACTCATAATCTATCTAAGATGGATCTCAACGCTTGCAAGAAGTGGTTCTGGCGGCTGATTTTTACGACCCGAGTTTTTAGCCATCCTAAACTCTGCTCGTCTCGAAACGCGTGTCAGGAATACACCAATAAATACAGTATCACAACCATAAAATCCGGAAAATAAAGCCACTCAATATCATAAAATTATCGCAATAAATTTACCATACGCCTGGCTTCATAAATTTTATAATGAACGCCACATGCACATATGTCGGATTTCCCTCCAAACTCACACATATGTATATATATGCTTCAGACAAGCTCAATCAAGGAAGTTACCAAAACCTCAAAAGTGAACCCCCGTAATTGAGAACCATGTATCATCCTCTGCGTCATTTCTAGTTCCTTCAGTCAACCAAAATATAATAATCAGCTCATCTAGAATCTCCTAGGAAGGAAGTTCAGGTACGAAAGTCTTTATTTCTTCCATCGCAGAGTCGTTGCAGAAAGCACTTGCTGTACATACCCGATCACATCAGAATAACTTTGATGATTGAACAAAGCATATACCACATCAATGCCTATCTTGCACATCAACTTTGACACAACATTGAAACTAACCCACCTGATTTGTGCATGTCATTTCAAGGCGTGGCTTCACATGCCGGACACCGCCAATCGCCCTCTGGCACCTCGCGATGCCGCGAATACACTTTAGATGATATGAGTATAAGTTGCCCACCCTTTGCCCCTTGGGGTAGGGGGTGGGGGTGGGGGGATCTGACCTCCCCTCCCCTCGAACCTGAAATTAGGTATGTGGGGTGATCCAACCCCCCCCCACCCCCCACCCCCACCCCTCACGACCCGAAAGGTAGGTCTTTAAGAGGGTTCCGACTTATGGGGGGTCACCCACCCCCAAGACCCATGGTCACGAGAAATGCACCCAAAACGCATACCAAATGCTTCAAAACTTTGCGCCTGCGGCGCAATGTTAGTTAGCATTTATTCACCCTGCATCCATCATTTACCTTGCATCTATGGATTCACCCTACATCTATGCATTCACCCAGCATCTGTGCATTCGCCCCACATTCACCTTGCATCTATGCATTCACCTCGCATCTATATTTTCACCTTGCATCTATGCATTCACCCTGCATATGTACATTTCCCCCCATATGTGCATTCACCTAGCATTCACCCTGAATCCGGCCATTCACCCCGCATATATGCATTCACCTTGCATTCACCCTGCATCTGTCCATTCGCCGTGCATCCATTCACCCTCCCTGCATTGATTTCACCCTGCATTTACCCTGCATATATGCATTCACCCTGCATCCATTCACCCTTCATTCAACATTCACCCTGCCTGCATCTATGCATTCACCATGTATCCATGCACCCTACTGCATTCACTTACCCTGCGTTCACCCCGCATCCATTCAACCGGCATTCACCCAGCGTTCACCCAGCATCCATTCAACTTGCATTCACCCTGCATGCATTCAGACACCGTGCGTGTGTGCATTCCGACCCCTCGTCGGTGCATTCACCTCGCATCCATTCATTCACCTTGCATCCATTTACCCCCGTACATCTATGCATTCACGCTGAATCTGTGCATTCACCCCGCATATGTACATTCACCTTGCGTTCATCATGCATCTGCCCATTCACCTCTCATCGGTGCATTCGCCTTGCATTCACCCAGCATCTATGCATTCACCTTGAATTCACCCTGCATCCATTCACTCTGTTGCATTCACTCACCTTGCATTCCCCCTGCATCCATTCACCCTTTATTTACCCTGCATCCACCTTGCGTTCACCCTGCATGCATTCACCTTGCATCCATTCACCCTGCATTTACCTTGCATTCACCTTGCATCGATGGCTGCCGGCACCCATATCTGTATGCCCTTGCATATTCTGCGCATGCCCCTTCACACCACCAACATGGCTCAGACCAGGGTAGATATCTTACCGCAATTGGCCGGCCGCAGGCCGTACAGAAAGACCTGCGACCGAATTGCGACCGTTGCTTCGCATCAGCTGCGGCCGTACATAATTTGTGAAATTCACGCAAAATTTCACAAAATTTTAACAATTTCTAAATTTTACATACTTAAAATTAAAATTTTGCGTCTGCGGAGGGAGTTTGGCCGGTGTGGCCGAAACCCAGCCGATGAACAAAGTCCGTGTTGGTCAAAGAACGTTTCAAGAAGATATCTTCCCTGGCCCCGACATGCCCCCAACGTGCCCTCAACGTGCCCCCAGTATGATTTAGCATGTCCCCCAGCATACCCCTTCATATTTTTTTAGCTTTGTCGGTTGTAATTGCTAGTGTGACATGTTGTGGCTGAGGGGGCTTCTACGCAGGCTAACCACGGGCGAGTATATCGAGCAAATCACATGGACATTTCCGAAGACGTAGTGCACATTGGAATTAGCCACGAATAAGTGAAAGATGCATCCATGATAGAACGCAGGTCGCGAATGATAGTTTTTCCGTTATCCCTTTGGATGCACTGCGGCTGAGATCATTTTTAGGATAGCATATATCTAGGATCCTAGCATGAAGCCGAGATCAACGCAGTATTGATTCATTGGTTGCACTGGGTGGGGTTTCTTGCAGATCGACAACACGGAGAAGTTATCATGCCGCTTTCGATAGGTTTAGCGAATAACTAGTGATATGTGCCTTACAAACTTTTGGGTATGTGGATATCAAATGTAAATATTGAACTTCACTTGTCTTGAACCTGCAATTCTTTACTTTTGCTTCATTCGTATCTTGCCTCTGAACGTTGAAATGTACACCTGTGTCATATCGATTTCTGCAGTATACATGTCTGTATGTCCAGTGGTAAGCCTTGAGATGCGGACGGTTCATAGTAATTTGCTGAGTTTCGCTAGATAACTTAATGATAACTTGGTAACATTCCAAGAGGAATTAATAATTTGCCGTGTATATTACAACAGAAACACCTACCTCTATGTATCGATATGCACAAGAAATCGGAGATAACGATACCATACCTACCCTTGAAAGTTGCAGTGTGGCGGCGATTGACAGCTTCCCGTCGGGAATCGTTCCCCACTCAGGCCCTATACCAATTGCACGAGTGCCATGTCTCAGCGTTGCCCCTTACAAAAAAACTTTCTGGTGCAGATCAAGAGCTCTCCTTAGAGCTCAGCTCAGATTATTACTAGACAACCTGCTCTTTTTCCTCTTCTGGAAAGAAAGGCTTCCACAACGGAAGGCGTCAGTTCCATGTTCTTGCTCACGACATGTAACTAAGGATCTAGAATATGAAGCTAGACGTGGAACACCATTCTATAGATTTCGGTAGGCGGGTTTGGAAGATGTGTTGACCAAAGATCTATGTGTAGCACGTGTATAAAAAAAGGCCACTCGTTGTGATCGACAGGCAATTAAGAAGTATACCTCGGCAAAAAACAGTTTCGCTCTCAACGATGCATTCATGGATTGCTGTTTCACGAAATAACAGTTGTTAGCCTGCCAAACGTGAGACTCATATAACAGCAATCAAAGTGGGCACAAACCTGAATTTGCTTCAAGATATTATGTACATTTTAAAGGGTGGGCATCCATCTCTAGTGTAGTGAAGTGGAACAAAACAACTCTAGTCTAGCTGAAGCAGAACACCTGACATTTTCGCCGAAATTTCAGGTGTAACGTCAGAAGTT
Organism: Cymbomonas tetramitiformis; assembly: GCA_001247695.2. Lineage (NCBI taxonomy): Eukaryota > Viridiplantae > Chlorophyta > Pyramimonadophyceae > Pyramimonadales > Pyramimonadaceae > Cymbomonas > Cymbomonas tetramitiformis. Next base: position 25,272 of record LGRX02005372.1, read on the forward strand.
CATGATCAGTTTTCAGTTTCACTTAATAGTCCATCACCACAAGGACAGGTTTCTGTCTGAAGAAACTCCGAATCATTGTCTGCTTGTTGATGTGCAAAAATAACCCGGATGCAGTCATAAATATACAGGCGGCTTTCATCTGCATCTTCGAGTCCGTTTCCAGCGTCAACCTTGCTGCTTCTCTTGACCGGCAGACACGCAAACCTAACTTGCATCGCGTACCGCAGTGAGCCAGACTTGACCTTCTTGCCAACTTCAGTGCCTGAGCGCAGCATGCTTCCCAGTGAATGCACTTGAACATACATCTCGACATCCAGATCTAAGATCGACATGCAAGTAGTGCAATTTGCCTACAAACTCAATGTACACATACACAGTATTTGCACATTGAAATCCACCTTGTGGTCAGTGAAGTTCCCAGCCTACCAGTATGAGAGCAAAATCCAAGGCAGAAAAGAAATGAAAAATTCAATAGTTTCACAGTCAGCAGCAATACGGCGAGAAAAGGCAGAGTATAAGAGGCTTGAAAATATGAGAGGGAATCACGGAGTGGTGACAGGTTGACCTACTGTGTAACATCCTGTTTGCAACTGAATACATAGTCTGTATATAAGAAACAAAAGATGTATTTGCGCAAGAGCATGGAACTTGTCGAAGGGAATGGAAACCTACTGTGGGATCCAGCTCAAATAGCGTTGCACTAGCATACCCCATGAAAACCTATACCAAAGAGAAACAAGGAAAACACATAAAATGGTTTGCTGTTCCGTCACGGTGAAGTGTTTTCTTGTGAACTCCCCTTCTCATGTGTGAATGAAAGATGAAAATAGAACCTCCTAAGCTGGAAACGTACATTTGAGCATCCTCTGAGTCTCGAGGAAGCCGTCGTCCTCGATTGTCATCTGCTTGGCTTGCTTTGGAAACGCGGTGGTCTTCTGCCGGAGAAACGTTTTGCTGCGAGGCCTTAAGTGTTCCAGGTCGTAACTGGCTAAAAAGGTGTGCACCGGCGTTCCCTCTGGGTTACTGAGAACGAGCTGCAGCTGCCCTTTCTTCGGAACGCGATAGCGCGAGGCGGCCTTCGTGGGGCGAGCAGGACCCCTTTCTTGATCCTCCTGTTTTAGAGGTTCATGCCCCACGGCCTCTTCAGCGTCAAGTATCCACAGGTAATGCAAGCAGTCAAAGACCTAAAAAAAAAAGGGAACACTTCGTCCCAGAGCTAAGAGCGGCGAAGCACAAGCACAAGCATTGCACGCACAACAGCAACCGTCGAATTTTGAAACGCTTCCGCTCCTGCCCCTCAGCGGACGGTAGGGTTTCGAACAACCTCGCACACACTGCACCGCAAAGTGGTATTTTCAATGTCTTTCTACCTGAATTTTGGGTTGTTGAGAGAAAACGCAGTCCACACATAACAAATGCGATCAGCACAGAAGTGCACGGAGGCAGCACGCGGAACTAGGGTATGTATAGAGTGGCGTTAAATTGAAAAGGCATCCATACCTGTGAAGCCCCACCTTTGCCATCAAGGTGGATATATGCGCAGTATGGAGGTGCCTGCCGTCCAAGATCCGGGAAGTACATAGCAGTGAAAGGGAGACGGCGTTTAGCTGGAGAACCGCAACCTGCTTGGACTGCTAGAACTGCCATGAAACCACCAACACTGCGACTCCGCGCAGTACTTGCAAGGCGCCCAGTGATTAGACTTTCTTCAAACGAACCAGCAAGTGATCGCGCTGTCGAAGTTGTGCCAGGAAAGTACACAGAAGATGTCGAAGCAGACGGAGAGCGGCTAGTGCTTTCTATCAGACCATTGTACGGCGAAAAATAGCACGTCGAAGGAGGTGAGCGCCCGAGGGGCGAACTTCTGCGTATAAATCTTGGAGATATTGGAGAAATTGAAAGCGGGGACTTCAGTATGCTATCGGGTGAAACGCTGGTTTGGCAGCTCTGACTTGGGCTGGGAGTACGAGACATAGGAATAGGGAGAGCTTGACTTCGGGCTCGCGCACTCGGACTGAGAAGGTCGGAGCTCGAAGGAGGAGCAGGCGAAACACTTTCCTTGCTTCCCAACATGTTTCTTGTACTGGAAAAATCCCAAAGCATACGTTCTTCTTGATATGGGAGAAGACATACGGCCCGACTAGATTTTGTGTGAGAGTCGGTCAGGAGTTCGGAGAGCGGAGAGCTTACGCTAGGTTCATCATCGTCTATGGAGAGGTTCTCTGAAGATCTACTAATAGGAATTTCGTACGTATCACGTTGTGAATGTGAAGTGTCGAAACCAACGACTCGGGAGCCTGGGCTACCCTCAGCACTGACGCGCACAGACGGTCTGACCGACCACTTGGATCTGCAGGCCGCTGCGCACTGACGGTCAACAACCGCGTTCTCGAAAGGTGAGATTATATCGCTGTCACAAAATGGAAAATCGTGTGAGCGGGCACCACAAGAAGGGAGAAATTTCTCGGCGTTATTGGCTTCTATGTCAGATATGTCCTCAAGGTTGTGACATGACGCAGTCCGACTCCAGGCGTTGCGTTGTAAGGTACCAGGCATAGTGAGTATATCAATGCCTACGTAAAAAACATATTCCAATATTCTTTCATGCTTTCAAAATATAGCAGAAACTTTCACGTGACCTCGTCAACCTTTTCTATGCACTGTAACTTTCACACAAAAACAAGATATATACTATGCCACGCGTTCGAGAGATTTTCGAGAGTTCGTATTGGGAACGACTGTTCAAAACACTTTCCTTTTTACTTTAAGCCACCCGCAAAAATAATCCGACGTGGTGCCGGGACGGGGAGGGAGCGAGGGACCAGCTCAAAAGTCGATCCTCGCTACGGATATCATCAACTTATCAAGTTAGATACCGCATATCAATACCCGTCAGATAAAATAAGGCTTAACACTAGCCATCAGATGTAACGACTGACAGGAATGAGCGCGAGCGTGAGCTCTTAGCAATCGGGAAGTCAGGATCCGATTGAAACATCTAAAATGAAAAATCAACAGGGTTCGGTGATCGCTATTTTGATCGTGAAAATGTTCATGAACATGTTCATGAACATTGTGATCGTGCTCGTGCTCGCAAGGATTTCCAAATGTTCGCGGATCAACGAAGATGATCGTTGATCTGTTCACTTTCATCAACTAGGCGAGCAAAAATGACCCAAATGAACATTTAAAAAGTTCATGAACCAAGCATGCGCTTTGGGTTTTCGGCACTCGCGCTGGCGTGGCGCTCGATGGATCTGAGGGCGCTGGCGCGCCTCGCCGCTGGCGGGGCGCACAGATTTTGGGGCTCGCGCCCGCGCTGGCGTGGCGGCCATTTGAGCTCGGGGCGTTGGCGCGCCCAGAAGTATTTTTTTCCGCCCTCGCGCCTCGCCTCGTTTACACGCTGGACAAAAATTCTGATCGCCTGCTTACGTTCGATAGCTTAAAATGACGGCATTGATCTCCTCGACACTTGCACCAAGTTACGGGAGGATTGGATAAGTGATGCGTTGTTATGGCCCGATCAGTAAACCCTATCATTACAGCGACATATGTCGCACGTTTCAATGCCGGATTATTAAATTCACTGCAGGATGATTATGATGTAATCACATTCATTGCAAATACATGTTATCTCAGCAGGTTATGATATCATATTTATCATAATGTTTTGTCTCGCCACTGCTATCCCTCGGGCGGTGGAGGGTTCACTGCTGATCTATCTACTCAGAATCGTCACTAGCGTACTCATCGCCATCCACGATGACAGTCTCCAGACCAAGGGGGTCTTCATCCTCGTCCGAAGAAGAGCTACCGACAAGCATCTCATCTTCCAAATCTTCGCAAATCTCAGAGTCCTCGGCAAACTCGGGTAATGAGCAATTCGATTAGACGCTCGACACTCTGACCGCGTGACAACCAGCGCACTTTGTGGAACCTCTTGGGCAATTTGTACTTAATGTCAAATTCATCCGTCATCTCTCTGAAGTTATCACGTTGTGCATGGGACTTCTTGAAAAAACCGTATGACTTCGTGAGAATCTTATCGATCGCGATGCACTCAGGGAACATAGCAAAACACTCTGCGCTGCCTAAAGGAAGTCGGTGACAAACACAGTGTATCATGACCATGGCCTCACAGAAGCTATCACGCAAACGCTTTCCAAGTCCAGTTCTCACCGATCTCATCGCACTAGCACCATCGGATATAAAAAACATAAGGCGCCGGGTTGGCTCAATACCCAACAGAGCAAGCCAAGAGACCACAGACCGATATAAAAGCTTGCCGCTACCTCCGTGAAGTTTGAACAAGCCGAAGAATATGACGGAACTCTCAAAGGTGTCCGGATGTTGGAAGCATATGTAGATGGCGGCACAGGACACGATCGACCTCGAAGTGCACTCGTCTATCAACATGGTGAAATAATTCACTCTGCGCAAGAGACTGAGTTGGTCCAAAATGAGACAGTTCGCCACATACTTCAAGAACTTCGGAACGAGGCGTCGATCGTCGTAATGAGCCTGAGGGATAGGGATCTCTCCGGTGTGCTCGGATGCGGAGCCCATACACAGTTCAGCCTGAATCCACGCCTCGTAGAAGGCAAACGCCACGTTCTCGTACGCAAGGATAACGCACATCATGAAGAGGTTCGCCATCTTCCAGATAGGGGTAGTGAATCTACCCGTACCCGCCCAGTTTAAGAAAGCACCCTTGGCGACCTCCACGACCTTGCGCTTCTTGCGGGCCTTCTCCTCGAGCACCGCGACGCACCTCTTATGGGCAACACTGTTCACGTGCCCAACGCCTGCTTGCGACTGGATGCGCCCTGCAGTGCCTTGGGCATACGCACAAATGCCACCTGCCTCTCTGCACACAGTGCACACGAAGCGGGGATCGGTGCCAGTATAGTACTCCGCCCCCGCCTCGTCAGTTTGCCAACCTGTGCCGACAACTTGGCATATGGAAGGCACAGGTTCGAGCATCCCCTTGATCTTTTTCAAGGTAGACCTCTCCTCCTTCGAAGGCTCCCTATACACAACTTTGGAGACCGGATATTCGCCGGAATCCGTAGTTGGCTTTGGTGTTGTCGACGTGGGCGTTGGTCCAGTGCTCGTGGACTGCTGTGAAGCCGTTGGCGCGATCGGAGGTACAGCAGGAGTAGGAGTCTCGTGGTCCTCTAACTCCATGCCTTCTGTGAAATACAAGAGCCAAATGCATTTCAGCAAAAAGTGACAAATTCACACACTTCATAATGAACATATGGCCAACACTGTCACCAACATAGGTACACCAAGTACGTATGAGAAAGGGTTTGGAGGAAACCCTCTTCAAAAAGGTGAGAGGTGAGAGGGTTCAACAAGCGAGGAGTGTGCGAATTCAACAAGGAGTGGGAGTTTCGAAATGCTCCCCACCTGCCTCCGGGATCTCTGTCGTGTCCTCTTTCGCCACTACAGCTTCTTCAGCAGTCCCAGGGACACCTGTGTGACAACATTGCGTTCATACGGAGTTGTTAGTTGAGCTCGATTCTCTCTATATCGTATATGCGTTCTTTTTCATGGCGAAGAATGCTTTCGAAACCGACATCAAAAGTGGAGCAAGGTACCTTGGGGCTCGCTAACGATAACCTTCTTCAAAAAGCTTCGAGGAACCGCGAAAATACTTCCAGCTAAAGCATTCATCTTGCTGCCTGTCTCATGAGAGGTATCTGGGTTGTCTGCCCACACTCCCTTGGGAATCACAAAATTCGCAGCCAACGCAGTTGGCTCATAACATATTACGCCCACGCACTTCTTGAGAGCTTTCCCATGTATTTCGTCGAGCCGATGGATTCGAGCAGTTCCAAGCAAGGTGTCCGAAGCAGCGGTGTACATCTCGACAATGTCACCCATCACTTTCAATTCAACTTGCGACTCCGTTGATCCGGAAGGTTTCTTAAATAAGGCATGGATGCCTCCACTTAAGGCACTCATGAAGAAAAGCGCTATCCACAAAACGAGCGCACCGACGACGAAGATGTTAGTTATGGAAACGCACAAAAGGTGCGTGTAACAAAAGTTGTGTAATTCTAACATCATTCACGACGGTTATAACCATCAAGATTTAGCCAATTGAGGCAATTTCCTACTCAACGCAATTGCGTGCAGTAGCGAGTCTTCCACGGCAGTACAACACGTCTTTAAGTGCAGCAGTAAATTACTTTGACTGCCCGACAAGTGTTTGTGCGAGAAACAGTTTGTAAGGCTGATGCATTGCTCTTTCCTATGATCCTATTGTGCGTGTGTCACTGTATTCACTTTCGTCTGGGCCCAGCGAGGCGCGGCGCCAGCGATGGTGGATAGGCGCCCGCGCTGGCGGGGCGCCCGGATTACGATCGGGCGCTGGCGCGCCAGGCCGCTGGCGTGGCGCATGCAATTTTTGCCAAACGCCCGCGCTGGCGTGGCGTCTGACCTCTGGAGAAGGGTTAGGCGCGCCATATGCGGCGCGCCGGCGCGTCCAAAGCGCATGCTTGTCATGAACATGTTCGCGATCATGTTCGCGATCATGATCGCGAACTTTGCTCGCGTACTTTGCTCGCGAACATGTTCGCGAACTTGTTCGCGATCGCGTGATTTTCGTGCCTTGAGGCGTCTCGAACACTCACAAACTGTTGTAAAGCAGCCTTTCTAAGTGGGGGTTCCACACGGAGTTCTACAGTTCTTGGGAACTGCAACGCACTGTTGCGTGTTGCTGTCAGGGTTATGACCGATGACACATGTGTCATACATGTCATACGTGTCATACCTGTCAGACATGTCATACCATGTCATATCATGTCATGTCATGTCGAGTCATGTCATATATTATAATGACAGACAGTCGTCAGTACGGTCGACTATGACATGTATAGTCATATGATCTGTCATTTACTCAAGGTGAGACTTGAGTGATATTAGGGCTGGATAAGCGAGCCCTCAGTATATCATATAAAATAATAGTAAACGCTGTGTTATAGGACGGTAACACACGCGTAAGATAATAGCGGGGATGAGTGCAGACTTATGTGAGAAGATGCTGCTTCTAGCACAACGCTAGCTCATCTAAATACCATATGTCTCCCATCGCATAGATGGTACCGCCATTGGGTTGTGAACCCGAGACATTGGTTGAACGACCAGTATCGTCAGAACGAATAATACGTTCGCCCCATAATACTGCGCATGCTTGTTCCGCACATGCTTGAAGCGAAGATGATTTCTTGTTTGTTACTTCAAGATGATTGTATCTTGCTTTGCCATCTTCGAGTTCGACATACGAACTCTCGATGACAGGTGTCATTCAAGTCTTTGCTTGAATAATGACAGATGATGTGACTTATCATCTGACGACATGTACAGTCATAGTCGACCGTACTGACGACTGTCTGTCATTATAATATATGACATGACTCGACATGACATGACATGACATGGTATGACATGTCTGACAGGTATGACACGTATGTATGACACATATGTCATCGGTCATGACCCTGACAGATCTCCCCTCTTAAAAGAGTTGTGACCTCACAACGGGCATACCTTTGTATATGTCTTTGATGTCATTGTTGTTGTTGCTTCTGTTGGTACCAATCTTCTTACACCGATTTGAGGCGTCCCTCATGGTGTTTTTAGGTTATTGGGGGGAACTGAGTCCACTTTAGTCCCTCACCTTGGCATGATGCCTTATAGGCTAATGCCTTACAGTTCTTAGGATGTAGCCCCCTTTGAATTGCGTATCGTATTTCAGAGTGACGTTTCAAGGTTCAATGAATTGCGTTTCGTGATACAGATTGACGCTGGATTACTGATTGATCCACACGTATCGTGCGTCAGAGTGACGATTCAAAGTATCCGAGGTATACGTTACGGATTATTGCGCTAGCCGTCGTCGCTTTTGCGAACGATGATCCCACGATTTAACGATTTATAATCGAACGATTCTCGGCCTCATATATACAACTGATCGTTTGCTGTTCGTTTCCACGGTTGTTATATATTAGTGCACCCAACCCTTCCTCCCCTCCTGAAGCTACTTCGGAGGTTCACAAGCGGTCATGGGGAGCCCGTGTTTGTTTCCGGAGTTATTTCACCGGGGGCTTGTTTTAATGCAAACAGAGTGGCCCTGCTTAACGGGATTGGACTTATAATCCTTTACCCGGTATGCTCACTCTTGATTATTGGTCCGGTACGCACGCTTTGACGAACATCTATCGTGATGAGTGAGAATGGATTGCTGGACTTTAGGTTCAGGGTTATTATTATGGGCTCTGATAGCCCCTAGCCTGACCTGTCTCTGATCGGAACCGTGACTCCGCTAGTAGCTAGGATGACAGTACAGTAGTACCGTACTGTCAGTCATTATTTCGTATTATCCGGGTTTCCGAGATGCATGATAAAAGCACTCGGCCGGACTGTTTATGGAGCTTAGCCTGTTCGTTTTCACCGAGCGGAACCCCTGTTCTCGCAGGTTATAGGCGTCACCACTTTCCCGGTAGTTCTGATGGCACAGCGCCTAGCTGTTGCCATGATTGGCTAAGTTTTGACACAGAGATGGGGTGGGCGCCCCCTTAGGCAGTAGTTGACCTTTCCGCGGTATGGCCTCTCCTTGAGGTGGAGATCAGTTTGGGACATTTTTCGGCAGCAGTATCGTCGCTCGCTATGGCTTCTTTTTACGTTTCACCTGGCCGGTGGAGAGGGCATTCCGCGTATTGTGGGTCGCAACCACGTTTAGCCAATCGGCTCACGACCTGTTTGATGTTGTTTTTATTGCTGAGACTTCTGCAGGAATTGGCCGCTGCATCTACTGATTTATCTACTGCCGCCACTCTAGCCCACGCTCCCCATCTCAACGTCATTTTGCGATGATGGATACACCACAAAGACCGCGTACACGCGCTAGGGCGCGTAAATTAGCAACTATTTTCGATGATGTTGGGGCATTAAACTCGGCTACCCCCACAACACCGCATTTGGCTACATCTGACGAGTCAGCTACGGCTGCGACACTCGTACAACGGTTACGCAAGGATTCCTTTGATGTACAGTGCGCAAAGACAGCGGCAACTAAGGTTTTGGGAGACAAGACGACGAAATTTCATGGCAATGAGTCGTCGGCTTCGGACATTTTTTCGCAGCTGATCTCCGAAATTCAGCAGCTTTTCACACTGCAGTCACAGGCGTTTGCACCCCTGTTTGAGCTGACTGCTGCTGATGTCCCTGTTATGCCTGCTGCCAATGAGCTCCTGTACTCTGTGCTGTTACTACTGACTGCGCCAGGGTCTCCTGCCCGTAATTGGGTGGAGGCTTCTGGAGCCGATGTTCCTGCTGATGGCAAACGTGCCACCCTCGAGGTGGTGCGTATGCTTGCTGATGATTCGACTCCGTTCGAGTCTTTTGCTGAGCTGCTTGAGGTCACGGGATTTCGGATGAGCATGACCCTGACTCTGGCATTCGTCTTTTTAACAGCTGCCTTCGGGATGCACAGCGTCTGCAAACGCTGCCCGAAGACGCTGTTAAGAGACAATTCCTCTCTGCCCTGTCTGGGCAGGCTTACGCCACGCTGGTTGACTCGTTTGCTCGAGCTGACCAGCGTGCGGCTGTAAGTCTGCTCACCCTGCAGGCGCGCGTGCGCGAGCAGTACCGCTGCGGGCGGCTCTCGGGCAAGCGTACTGCAGGGCGTCCTCTGTCTGTAGCATCTTGCACCACTGACACTGGCCTGGCTTCGGCCATTGAACGGCTCGGTGCTCAGTTGGTCAAGTTGCAGCGAGATGTGGATTCCCTTAAGAGGGGTGGCCCCAAGCCGCCTCCTGGGAAACACACTCCGCGCAACTTCCACCGACCTGGAGTGCAGCCGCTTGCTCATTCCGCCTCTTCGGAGGTGGCTTTTGACAAGCGGTCTGGCACCTTCGTCCCAACGTGCAGGCACGAAAAGTGCCGCGCCGTTGGGTCGAAGCATTGGCTCAGTGAGTGTCCTCACAAGGACACTCACCCGTTGTCCATTTCGGCATCCTACTGCCAGGCCGTCGAGTCTTATGACTCCGACGTGCTTGCCCTTCGTTTTCAGCGGTACTACAGTAATCACTCACCTTTAAGAAAACCGGAGATTTGGGGTCAGCCAGCTAATTCCACCAACTTGCGTACCCCCGCCGCCAGCGCCAGCGTCCTATGGAATCGGTAAGAATTAGCAAGTATTTTCTTTCAATCAGCCAGCAATTCTCTTAAAAGTCCAATGATACACACTTAAAAAGGCGACATTTTCAAAATTTTCCGCCTGCGGCGCCAGCACCCATATTTCTTATTTTCGAGGATTCCATAGCTCAAAAAAACCAGCCAGCTTTTCTCGACAACTTCGGTACCCCCCCCCAAAAGCTGGCTGGTTTCTTATCGCCGGGTTTTCTTAAAGGTGAGTGATTACTGTATGACGCTGGAGATGAAGGGTCCATGGAGCACTTATGTGCTCTCGTGGGGCAACCTGAGATCTGTGAGCTGTCTGCACATTCCTTTGCTCCAGAGCCTACGGCTCTGCAGCAGTTCAAGGATGCTGCTGCCTCTGCTGAGTCTGCACCTGTTGAGCATCTCTCTATTGGCCGTGTTGCATTTTCTGCGGTCAGCGGTCCGCTTGCTGGTGGTGTCGCTGAGCCGACCACTGGCAAGCAGCTGCTGCCGCGGGCCTCTGCACCTGTGCGTGATGAGCCGGTTGACTTGCATGAAGTCAACCGTGCCACCTTTGTGCCGCCGTCTGCCTCTCTGGCTCTCGGCCCAATGACTCCTGATGACGGTTCTTTCAAGACTTTTAACACTATCCACCCTGACTGGCTTGACGTTGAGCCTGAGCCTGTTGAGGTGTATGATTCCGATGATGATGGGGAGGGCTCCAACTACCCTCCTGGTGTCTGCCTGACTGAAATTGAGGGGGGTGCACCGCCGGCGGCTGCAGCGTTTCGGCGGTTCGGAGTCCCCAGAGGCTCCAGGCCATTTGGCATTGGTGAATTTGCCCTCACTCTTTTTATGGTGGCTACGTTTCTGTTCAGTGCTACGGCGATGCCGACCCTCGTGGTCGGCGGTGGTGTCAGGGGCCTGGTTGAGCCCGGAGCCACTTACGGCTACGGTTCACTACAGTTCCATGGTGCACTACTGGATTCTCTTTACCCGCCTGTGGTTCCTGCTGGTTCGTCATTGCCGCCGCGGGATGTGCCGCAGTTCTTTTCTCAATCGACCGCGGCTACTTACCAGTCTGGTGATTCTACCATTCCATTCTGGGATCCGCCTGACCCGCTTGGGTCTGGTGGTGTCGGAACTTGTCAATTCTCATCTCAACTTACTTCGGATGTTTTCCTGCCTTGGGATCCGTCTGCTGAACTCGGCTCTGCCGACCAGCTTTACAGTGGCTAGATTGTTTTATTTCTTATCCTGGAGGTGTGATTAGCCTTAGCCGCAGTGGTGGGTTGTGCCGGGACAAGTCCCCGGGCACCCAGCTAGAAGTATATATGTTTCCAGTGAAGTGTTGTTTGTTGTCTGTTTAGTTTGCTCCGCTTGCCTAGCTCCATTGGCTACGGTCACAGCTCCGGGTGGTGTGCTGGACTTTAGGTTCAGGGTTATTATTATGGGCTCTGATAGCCCCTAGCCTGACCTGTCTCTGATCGGAACCGTGACTCCGCTAGTAGCTAGGATGACAGTACAGTAGTACCGTACTGTCAGTCATTATTTCGTATTATCCGGGTTTCCGAGATGCATGATAAAAGCACTCGGCCGGACTGTTCATGGAGCTTAGCCTGTTCGTTTTCACCGAGCGGAACCCCTGTTCTCGCATGGATTCGCCACGTACTACTAATGTGAAATTTATTTAGTTATGTTTGTCAAGCACAACTTAGGATCACAACTCCGTCTACCTCAGTCGATGTCTCCGGTAGCTTCGGATGACTGGCCACAGAATCCGATGACAAACCACGGTCTTGGCAAAGGTAGCATTAGCAGTTTTTCACAGATATTGGTACCCGCATATGCGTATCTGTGTAAGGGTATGATTTATACAAGGCTCACTACACCTTAGCAAGGAAGGATCAATTCCTGCTCCTGTCATATCAATTTGATGCAGGGTAAAAATGTTAGGGATATAACCCTGCAGTTCTCGGGTTGCAGCCCATTGCACCAAAGGTGCATCGCAGTTCTTGGGATGCAGCCCTGCAGTTCTTGGGATGCAGCCCTGATATATATATAAGACCGATGGACGAAAACCTCTTGGGTATATGTTTCCACGGCCTGATTATTATTTGGTCGGCAATTATTGGCAAAAGTCATCGGCTATCAGCTTTTGACTCGGAAGCCACAATGTTATAGAAGCTGCGACCTATTGTGATCATATGCGGCAGTTATGCCTTCAGCATACGTAGACAATATGATTATGTGGAACTTATAATCCCACTTAAGTTGCATCATGATAAATTTATCCAGGTGTTAACAAGTGTTCAGGATTTGATAAGGGGTTGACGCCCCACAAGCTAAAGGTCACTGTCTCATAAGGCTCGCCTCAAGTGTGCGGCTTTGAGGATCAGTGTCCCAGCGAGGCACAGGCATGATGCTTCCTTGATCATGGTGGAGCTGGAAATGAGAATGCTCTAGATATCCGAAGACAGGAAGGCTTTTTGTTGGCCAGAGTTACTGTCTAGATGCTTAACCTCGATGGGGTTGCATTCGGATACAAACTGTGCAACCATGCATGTGACTTATACATTGGTGTATGATATTGATGAATCATCTCCTGTCATGAACCTGGAAGGAATGACGGGCAAATAGCTAGAGTGGCGGATTTACTCACTCGGCTTTGCTGTTATGGAATTCGATGCCTGTTGGCACTACTGGCAATCCTTTGCTCAGATGCTTTCCTTAAGACATTGGCAACAACTTGTGTGCCAGCTTCTCTAGATTTGGGGAGAAACCATGGATCAACAATTCATCAATCAAAACACATGTTACCAAGGTTGATTCAACGAATCCTTCAACTCTTGAATTTCGACAATCAGCATCTTAGGCTGTTGACGTCAAAGTGATGGTCGTAAGCTTACAATATAGCTCATTCACATTTGAAAAACCATCGTTCTCCTATGTCAGTGCCCTTCATATAATATGATAGAGCCGGAGAAATATGCATCTATGATTTCTTCATAATGAACTTCATGTGTCAGTAAGTCAAATAAGACTTCATTTGATGCTTCAATCGGCATGATGTACCGTGTCATCAACTTTATGGCTGCAATATACAGATGTTGGAACTTTTGATAAGATTTTTAATCTTCCAAGCAAAATCACAATGATGTAAAATCAATTTGTGGCAGCTGTATAAAGAATGAATGAATCTATACTTCTTCCTCCCCCTTTTAAAAAGAGGTGTATCAAACCAATCAGATGGTGATGGAGAATGTTATTCAATCATTATGTTATGTGAAAATGGTTTGATAGAAAATCAGACTGAGATTACTCATCGAATGCTTTCGAGGTAACAATGTCAATATGAACACCGATTCTCTCTACGTCATACCGGCAATATGCCTGACGTTTTTGAATGTGGCAAATGCCAAATGATGTTAATTCACTGTGATTCGATATGCAGTTTTTGGGTTGCAGCCCACATACATTGTCAGTTCAGGGTCACTATAGTGTGCCCAACTTAGACAATGTTTCTGGTTAATGATTGTCATGATGAACAACGAAATCAGTGATGGTACCGAAGTTAACTTTGGTATCGAAGTCAATGGATAGTCAATCAAGAAGTGTCTGTAATGACAACAACTTAGTACAAGCTGCATTTTCGTACTTGATGAATGGCTGGTATGTCATTTCATTATGACTAGAACATGGCATTGCCTAGTGATATGTGTATTTTCTTCAGTACATGATCACTTATCTCAATGGTGCCCATTTTATTTTTGGGCAAACACTATTCAGAGACTTGTCATGGTAAAGAAGTATGAATGATGAATGTGTCATTTCAATCCGATAGAATTGTGACTTGTTGATGATTAAAAACTTTCTGTCACTTTCCAGAATGAGGATGAACTGCGCTTGGACACCGTATGCAGATTGCGGGTTTGAGTCCCGACATGGCTTTTCCAAAACTTCGTGGCCTAATGGACGAGGCAACAAATTTCTAAACATTCCAGAATGAGCTTTCAAAGAGTCTTTATTCCTCAATGAAGCATGCTTGTCTTATGTGCCAAAATGATATGAAACCACAAGTATGGTGTCAATCTATATGTGGATGGTTTATACCATTGTATGCTATTCCACAAATAAGTAGTGATGTCAGAATAAAAACTTTGGACAATTGCAACTCAGTACAAACCTGAGTGCATTCAAGCCCACTTATATACTCAGAATCTGAATCTAATGTACTTTCTATATGCACAGGATAGAACATATTTTCTATGAGATTCTGGATTCAGGAATTAGAGTCAATGTAAAACTCTATTCCTATTTCAGACGATGAAACCTTTATTCCCTTAGGTGCAATACCTTGTCTTAAGGAATAGTCATTTTCAATACAAGTTTCAATTGATTTTCTCAAATCTGTCACTTTTATGATGATCAGATTGGTCAACTTTACAGCATAACCACTTCCCCTCGCTGAAGGAGATGACTCCCATCATAGGGCGGTATATTGGCTGTTTTCATATGACACGTGGAAAACATGAATAACTCTTGGAGAATTTCGGGATAAACATCCTGAATTGGCTGTGCTTGATTGCTCTATGCCCAAGAATGACCGAAGAGATTACTTGCCATCTTTAGCCATACGGCGTAGAGGCTGCTTTCCAACGGTAGGGTCATAAGCTGGATAGCTACGGTAGCTATGTTGGAGGCTGAATAGCCATGATTGCACAGATTCTGTCCTCCATGATGAACAGACCTTTGAGTTATGGTGTCTGATGAATCAATGCTTTTGACAACAGCTCAACCTTTTGGTGTGATGAAGAGCTGATGATCTTTGCTGCAATGCATTTGTTTGATGCGTACCACTGTAATGCCTTGTGATATAATAATCTCACTGCATAGTTTTTGTTCAATGGCGGTATGATCAGATATGTAATGATCCATGAAGACAAGATGGTTGGTATGGCTCATTCAGCAGGCATGATTACCTCAAAGAGATGCCAATACACGGATACATTTCAAACATAAGGGCAATAGACTTATTATGTAGTCTTCAAAGGCAGCTAGCATGTATGCTGCATTGGTCAGCTCAGTGGCTTTGACCTATCTAGGTGTTGTACTCAGGCCGTAGCCTGCATATTGCATTGAGTAATCTTGACACCTTTAATGATCCAATCAGATGATATGTATGAAATATCAAGAATGGTTGCCCTTTTCAATGATCATTGGTGGCAGAGGCTATAGTGCTTGCACCGTGTCAATATACAATTCTAGTCTGGATACACGCTAGACCAGATGTATACAATGTCTAGGTCTTCAAAATCAAGCTCATATGTATGTCATTGCTGATGACCTTAGAAATGTTTAATGCGGTTTGATACATATATGTGTCAACTTCATGGAGTTCTGCATGGTTTGACTGTATATAGTCAGGCTTACCAAAACAAAAACAATGATGCAACTTACTTTATTTTGTTATTTGTCTTTATTATTTATTTGGTTTTTAGTTGTATTTTTAGCTTATCATCTTCCCCCCTCAAGGAAGTGTATTGCTAGGCGGTTGTCAAGCGCCGTTTAAATACAACAGACGTCCGACCTCTATGTGATGACGTGATAGCTTACTATGAAGCTGGATAGCAGTTCTCGGGATGCAGCCCATTGCACCGAAGGTGCATTGCAGTCGTTGGGATGCAGCCCGAATTCACGTCATCAGCGTGGGTCATATAGTGCCCAAGCATGTGCTGTATATATACAACACTACCCTCCAGCGGCGAAGTGGTTTGCTATTACCATCATCGTATGCTGTGGGATATCAATATATAATCAGAGAGCATGGTAATATATGTACCATGTTTGTCAATATCGGAGAGACTGTGTCTTCTTTAAAATCCTCATGACTATATGTATAGTGGTGCTATACTGATGTCAACACCTTCTCTCTGAGTGATTTATTGATTTCAGATGTGATGTCGTGGCAGTCAACCTTGTCCGCTTGTACCGGAGGTTGTGTGAATTGTGGCCACGTCATTGGCACGAGTCATATTGTGTCCATGCATACGCGATCTCAGCGCAGGTCACAATACAGTGCCCGAGCATACGCGATTTTAGCGTAGGTCACATTGTGCCTCCATTCATTACATCTGAGAATATCTGTTACTCATCTTTGTGAGTCTAGACAGCATTGTGCTGACTGCAATGTTTTCTCTGGTGACTTATATATCACAGATTATACCATATGTGGTGATCAGTCCAGTGCAAAATATGTCACCGGAATGTACAGGGATTGTGAATGATTGCAATCCAGCCGGAGAAATAATCTCAACAGCTATTCTGTACTAATGAATTCATCGGAGTTATACTCATTTCGACGATTCAAAACCCATGCCATTTGTAGTGATGACAACTCATATGAATATACAGGGTTTTTATCAGAATGCTTTTATGTGATGTCAATATATTATGAACAATTCACTTGCATCTTAGGACAAAGGAGTTACGCTTGGAAGGTCTTGCATGGTGGTCTCCCAACAGTTATCAGCTGTTATTCAGATGCCACTTCTGCCTTCAGTACTGGGACTATATCAACCAGTCTTACAGCGATGCACGTGTCCTTCCCACTCTTATGTACGGCTATAGTGCCAAAGTGTATCAGGTGGGATATATATATATATATATATACATTATCATCTTCTGATCCAGGATATGCAATTAAGCATGGCATCAGGTATATGTTATGTATATAGTTCAGCATTCCGAACTTACTCGAAGATGTAGATGCTGAGCAATAGTTAACGTATAGTCATTGGGATGTAGTTTCCCATCCGAGTTTACACTTTATTAGTGATGGTGGATTTAACGTTGTACAGATTTCAACATTATTTGTGGATGCAGTGATTTTATCAAAGCAATCCATCAGAAATCACCAGATCGGAATATAAAATGGATATGTGTGTAATCCTATCCACCTTCTTCCCCCCTCGAGGAAGTGTGAACACATAGGCAGTCAGTTGTTTATATATTTCATAGCTTATAGCTTATAGCTTGCAGTCCTTGTAGGAAGCAGCTTATACAGTTTTAGGGTTGTTGCCCAACAGTTCTTGGGTTGTTGCCCGCAATATTATCATGTCTGTGCTGATTACAGCATGATATATTTATGCCAAACACGAAGTTTATCCAATATTTTAGTGGCATTTAGGGCATGTTACGTTACAGTGGCCCATATCCCCAACAGTGTGTTTAGGGTGTTACTTGGTATTAGTAACCCTAAAATAGGTTAAATCAAAGCAGTATAAATATTTTGCAAACATTTTTAAGCAAAACTGCATTTAATGTCACACTGAATGTTACGTGGTTTTCAGGAGGTATGTTACACCCCTGACACACACATTTAATTTTAGGGGTGTTGCATGGTGTTACAAGTGCTGTATAAATCAGGGATTGTTTATTGATAGCTGAATAATCATATCAGCAAAAAAAATCAATCCGAAATTTTCATTTTGAAATCATGCGTAAAACATTTTTACGCATTTCGTTACAGCCAATATGTAGCACCCATAACTCTGAAAGCCTGATGGGAGGTGGTACGCCGGGGCGCGTTCGGGTAATGTCGTGGGGAAGATGCGACGCCACAGTCACGGAAGGAGCGGTAGAGCCATGCGAGCGAGGGGCACTGGAAGACGTCGTCGAGGTCGAAGGTGCTCGAGCCACCAGCCCAAAAATCGGCAGCAAGCGGGATCAGGGCAAGCGTAATACCGTAAATGAACATTGCGTCGACTAGGCCCGGTCCAGGTCGAACCCCCATAGCTGCGGCTCAAAGACGCTCACCGCAAACAGCTCATCTCAAAATTCCCGTGAGTCCCCAAACGCGCCGTCGCGCACCACCTCTCCAAGCGGCTGCTTTAGCCAATCATGGCCAAACTAGCTGTGGAATATAGCGTGGAATGGGTCCACGACCTACTGGAATATCCCGGTTCAAGATATCAGACAGTCAGTGAACCAATATAGATAAACTCTCTTAAGAAATAAACCCTAAGCTAGATATACCCGGAACGGTCACGGAGTCGGAACGGTCTCGGTCCTAGCTACCTGTGACACCTTGATGTGTCACAGCACGGGCTTACGTCACAGGTCCAGTGTTGGCTACCTAGGAATCTGTCATAGGTGCCTGCACCGGGACTCCCGGTCAGGGCTGCCTATACAGATTTCAGCATTGCGTATAATGAGGTAGCATTGAGCTACAGCAGTCACTTCGGACGAAGCGCTGCACTCATCACCCACACTTACGCTGCGCGAGTTGGTATCGTTCAATAACATCCTCGCTTGTATCATATCTGTTCGCTTGCTAGCGAAGCCTTATCAGTTGGCATTCTCCGTCTCGTCAAGGCGACGAACGAGGACGTATCTAGTGTGAGTGCAGCAGTAGATATTGAATTTTGTGTGCGCAGGTTTGCGGAGCGCGAATATCATCAGGCGCCGCAGTCGCACATATCAACATATCTGCATAATATCGACCGCTGCATAATAAACAGCGAAAATTGTGCGCGAGGAGACATCGCCATAATCGCAGTTGATCGTACATATCGTCAGATATACAACGCGAGAAGGTGTGCATGCAGCATGCCGATCACATATATGCGCAGTTACGATTCGCAATTGTACGAGATTCGACATATTGAGACGCGGATGAATAAATCATCATCAGAATATGATCCGCGCGAAAAATGGCACTTGTATCATATGCCGTTCATATTGCGACAGAGATGTGCTCATAATTCGCAGCGCGCACATCAGTGATTCAACAGAGTCACAATAAATCGCCTTCTGCACCGAACGATTACCTTGCAGTTTTTGATGACGAGATCAATGTGCATGATGTCATCAAAATACCGTCATTTCAAATAGTTGCAATAATCACTCGTCTGCGCGCATCATGATTATCCTTGACAGAATATGTACATACCTGCTGGAATTATCATGAACAGATGACGCATGATGACAATATAATAATCAGCATGCCATACAAGTCTGTGATGCTTGCCGAGATAGTATTATACATTCACTATCAGATTCGCATACAAACCTGCAATCATGAGTGTGTACTATATATTGTGTGAGTAGCTTACACACACACACACACACTCAGTATGACAGATAAGTGGATGCTCTGCAGCGACATCATAGTGTGTACAATTATTTGAGTGTGCGGTGATTATAATACTTGCAGCACCACACACACACACTTGCAGTATATACAATCATTCAGTATATACCAAGTGCATGCAGCAGATGTACATTATAATACATGTACATTATAATACTGAGCAACTATATCATTGTGACATGTGCATACAATTATGCATGCAGCTTGATCACGTTAGCAGCTGTTATGTATAAACCAGCTTGATCACGATAGCAGCTGGGATATATGGCATCATATCACAATGCATCAGACATTGCACATAAGCATACCTGCTGTGCATGTAAACTATATTTGAACCCATATGGTGTAAGGTGCCTGTTCAATGGTCTTACCACAATAATTAGCTCGATATACTCTGACGCAGGATTTGGGATGAGTATATTCGTTCTATTGTGGATCACTGAAAGGAGTGCTCACCGGAACTATATGTGAAATAGACCAAAGCAACTCATCACTGTGGATGAGAATAGGCAGGATTACAATCACTAACTAAGCTGATATACATCATGTTAGATATATTCTGTGATTGGTATACAGATCATCCTATATGATAGATCAACTTGGTATAGTATAGTATCAGTGATTACCTGTATACAAGTGTGTGTAGTAGCACAATTCCACACACACACACATATACTCAATTAGAAAGTACATGTACATAAGTCACTGCATACACAAGTCACTGCAACTTATGTATCATTAAATATGACTACATTACACTGATTCACAAGTGTAATAAATAATCACTGACACTACTATGTAAGTTGACAATGCACTGACTCGAAAGTGTAATGATCAAGAATCATATTAACACATAATACATAGTACCATCCAGCTTGATCACGATAGCAGCTGGATGTCAAGTGATGGCGATAGATAAGGGACAGAATCAATCAACATGCGGTAGGGCTGGATGGAGAAATCTCCAGACCCGAAGGCATTATACAATGCTCAGATAAGCAGCTGGTCACTGCTGAGCATTGTCCATTCGTCTCACATATCATCGCTGGAGCAACAACAACAACTACATTGCATTATGACAATTGATTCAGAATTGATCAGTTCAAATTGCATGTACACTCTCAGATCAGTAACTATATATTGAACTGATAGAGGTTGTTGTGGACATTACACACACACACACTGTTGTGTTGTGTGAGACTGCTTAGATTTATTTATCAAGCTATGTCCAGATCTACTTGGAAACTAAAGATATCACTTGATACTCTTTCAGTGCACAGTCATATGCCCAAGTAGATAATAGGTTCTGACAAGTTATCACTTAAGTGACAGACTCGCTTAAAGTTGATACACCTAACATTATCATTGGGAAGTGGACTAACTTCCATGGGTTTCAAATCAGCAAAACCCATATATATGTTCAACCACAGATGTTGACCATCAGATATCTTCACTATTATGCCATGAAAAATACCATGTGCAAAAGTGAGATACGTTGCATGAGTTCTGTAGCTTGCACATTACACACACACCGCTATATATATAGTTATACACTGAGGTACATATATAAGTGGCCAGAATGGTGAAAAATGGGTAAAAACCCATTGCGGGAGATTTCAAAATTGAAATTCGGACTCCATTTTTTCACGGATTATCATTTTATACCTATTAAGGTATCTGAAAAACATAATGTGCATAGTCATATCTCGTGTAACACCCCAAATATCAGGTGTGTAACACCTAGGGGTATACATAGTTGTTGTACTAAAATACATAAAAAACTCACACGTATGATTTGAAAATGAAAATTTGGGTTTCATTTTTTTCGTTACCCTATTTTATTAGCTATTGAAAAATATGCTCAAAATAGTACAGCACATATAACACCCTAATATTATATATACCTCCAGCAATGCCCTAGGGCGCTTCCTCTTGGCGACCCAGTAAGATATCTTCTCGTCAATGTCGTTCTTGCGCATCTCACTCCAAACCGATCCCTCCTTCCCTGTGAGCGTGTTCGCCTGGTTGTTGCCACGCGCGACTTCACCTGGGTCTAGCTTCACCTCCTTCTCCTGCCGTGTTTTCGCGCCCACCTCCTTCCAGACGTCGTTGTGCATGTACACGCAGTGGTTGTTGAGCCCACTAGGGCATGCGCTCTTAGCGATAGCCCCCCCACACTCTTTCTCAGGGTCATCCTTGGAGGGCAAGGTGCAATAGACATGGGTGGAGTTGGCGACGCCCTCCTTGAAATACGCCCACCAAGGTGAGGTACGCTTACTCTTTTTTGAAGCGTGCGCGCCTCTTGTTGCTTGCGCTCCTCCTCGATGGCGGCCTCCCTCTTAAGCGCCACCGCAGTTTCCGCATCTCGCGCGGACTGCAACTTCTTAGCCAACGTCGAAGCCGCCTCTTCATTCTTCTCAAGTTGCTCCTTGTCGACGAACCTGCTGATGTAGTCCTCAGCACCTGCAACCATGCCAGTGTCTACACTGGGACATATCCGGACTCGTTGAGACCGTAGTGCGTGCGGTGCCGTCGGGGATGAGACCGCTCTCCGAATCGTCCCATCGAGCCCGGCTCACTCCGATACCGCCCTTCGGGCGGTACCGTCGGTCCCAAGACCGCCCTTCGGGCGGTCTCATCGGTTCCAGTTTGGCATGATACCGCCCTGCGGGCGGTGCCATCGGTTTCGGTCCAGCTCGGCTCTGACCCTCATTCCGGCTCGTCGGTTCTCATAGTCTTTTTCGATACGTTTCAATCCAGGCGAAAATTCCGATTGTACTGAAAACTGACCGTACGTTCGATAGCTTGAAATGGCGGCATTTCACTCCTCTACACATGACTCAACAGCAACACAATCGAACGATAGCTTTCTCTCAGCCGCGGTCATTTCGTTAAACCAACTGCCGGGGATTTTGATTTCGACGCCTAGCTCCACTTGTTCTCTTCCATCATACTGCACAATAAAGTGGTCGAGCGATACTAGTGTTCTATCACCTGCTGTTTTTTTTTTCTTTACCATATTTGTGACTATGTGTTACCTTCAGTACGGCTGTTATTCGCTCACTGAGAGGAGCCCTTACAGTCCTTGAAAAACATTTTGAGAGAGTGAGAGAGCCCAAGTTTCGTCTCAAGAGTCCACTTGTCACGATTACAACGTTCAGCGTGGGAGCGGGCACCACAACCAGCCGAACTGACGAGTCGACCCGCCGGTTCCGATACACGATGAGACGGACTCGATATTTTTTGGCATCGACGGTGCTGGGACACGATGAGACCGTGATATCTCTAGGTCCGTTGGGTCCGAGACCGTAGCTAGGTCAGTATCGATGGTACTGGGACGTGGTGAGACCGCGTATTATTTGGGTCCGTCAGTTCCGGTACACGATGAGACCGTCCAAAAAACCGTACCGTCGGGGATGGGACCGTGGGGGTCCGTGCGTACCGGATCCGAATCCGATCCTGAACCGGTACCAGTGTCGACACTGAACCATGCCTCACACCACGCAACCACACAACAACGTTCCTCATAATAAAATCGAGTAATCTTGTACTTTTACAACTCAAAAATAGGCGAGATCTTGCACAAGCGAGGTACATCTTTCGAATGAGCTTAGGGGTTCGTTTCGTTGAGTTATGATAACTGAGAGATCGACGCACCTGCAAGGTGCTCAATCGGCTCCCACGTATCATCCTTGGCTTGATAGCCTTTCCATCTCACCAGCCACTCGCGTCGGCCTCTTGTCCACCGCATGGCGAGGATGTCCTCAATGAGGTACTCTTCCGATCCGCTTGCGGTATCCGCCAAATGCTTCCGAGTTCGACGTATTCCCCCCTTCTTACCGTCCACGACAACCGAAGCATTGCCACCCTCACCTCGAGGACCGCTTTTTGAAGCTGCAGTCGGAAGCTTTTTCTTTGTTCGCCCCATTATATCCAACACACTTTAGCGCGGTATATCTATATCCACGCAACGGACAGTTCTGCAGAATTTGTGAATTGTGTTTGCGACACTGTTGACTGTAAGGTGTGTGTAAAGACGACAAGTAGCTTCGTGAAAACGCTCGACGCTCGACTGCTGCTCATGACACTCGTGTCGTCTCGCGCGATTAAGGTGTTCCTAGCGCTGACCGCTGAGGCTGTGTCGAAAATCAGAGATCTCGATTTTTCGATTTTCCGACCGATCGCGATGGGCGACATGGGTGATTAACCGGTAATTAATAAATTTTGAGGGGGGTACCTGAAGCTCAAGGCTTCAAGTTACTTGTGCGCCCAACGCGCAATTTATTTTTAAGGCAGATTTATTGGGTTTGGGTTCGAACACAAACCCAAACCCAAGGATGCCAAGCAGCCGAGGGTTTCCCCTGCGTGTGCATGTGTGTTAATTCATATGAAATATTCCATGAAATAAATATGAATATCCCACACAAACGGGAAGCGCTCGGCTGTTTTGTAAAATTAGGGTGCACCCAAAATACAAAACGCATCTTTGAAACTCGGAAGTTACAAAGATGCTTGCCGGTCGCGTGCAGAGGTAAAAGGCAAGGCAAAGGGTTTAGGATATAGAAGAAGTAGGAATATTTTTCAGAAGCACTAGAATACTTTTCATATGCTTCTGAAAACTATTCCTACTGCCGCTAAATCTTAATCCCTTTGCCTTTCCCTTTGCCTTTGACCTTCCGTTCGCAGTTTTACCATGTGCACCTGACCTCGGAGCGGTGGCACCTCGGATCCGGCGAAATGACGATGACGACCTGTCTCAGATCTGATGACATCTCGATCGCGCGGAATCAGTTCCCACTTCGTGTCCAATATCGTTTACCGCTTGGAGTCCACCTGGTGAAGAAAAGGAGATGAGGCTTCCGAGGCTCACATGCACTACCAGACTCACGAGCTTGGTGGCCAGGGTCGCTGAACAACATGCCGACCGCGATAAGCATCGAGACGTGCACGACGATGTGTGGTGCCTCAGGTGGCTGAAGTCCGATGGCAGCGTGGAACTGCCGGAGGACGAAGTTCGCCGAGTGAAGAGGCGCGCAGCGCGACACCGGTGGGACGAAGCCACTGATGAGATCTACATGATCACGTTGTCGGGCAAGGAGGTGAGAATTCCGAAGCCTGCTGACCGTTTGGCATTGGTCAAGGAGTACCACTCCAGGACCGGCCATTGGGGCATAAGACGTACCCAACACCTTCTATGGCAGCGACATTGGTGGGCTGACCTGAAGAAGGACGTGGAGGCGGTGGTCACTCAGTGTGAGACATGCCAGCGGGTGAAGACCCATTACGCAAGGGAAGAGGCAGTCTTGTCCCCCTTGGAGATCGTATCGTTCACGTATCGTTGGTCACTAGACTTGGCGTGGCCTTCAAGAAGAGTGACGAGGTCGGGCAACAGCAGGGTGCTCATCATGACCGAGCACTACACCAGATTTATAGTCTGCGTACCCATCCCCAACAAAGAAGCGAGCAACATTGCGGCAGCGTTTCGCAGTCATGTGCTGGCTGTCTTTGGGGCGCCAGCTGAGTGCTTGGTGGACGGAGGCAAGGAGTTCGAGGGCGAATTCGAGCAGCTATGCAGGGACTGTCTAATAGACAGGAGGGTCACCTCACCAGACTCACCAGAGGGCAATAGGCTCACTGAGCGGGTGGTACGTACAATGAAGTTTTGCTTCAAGAAGCTCGCCTTGGAGAAGGGTCTCGACTACGAGTGGGACGAACAACTCTGGCCATTAGTGCTGAGTTACAACGCAGCCCGCCAGGAGTCCACAGGAGTGGCACCGTTCACCCTACTGTTTGCCCAGGAGGCAGTAGTACCGCCTGATCTGAAGCAAGCGCCTAACCTGGACTTCAGTCTGGAGGTCAGTGGCGACAAGGACACCCGGGTCAAGGATCTGTTGCAGAGAGCACAGGTGGTAAGGCGACTAATGGTGCATGCTGGCTGCAGTTTGGAGGTTGCGCAGCATCGTGGCACCTTACACTATGAAGGTAGAAGAGGTGGTGGTTATGAGCCCAAGCCACATCAGTTCAAGGTGGGAGACTTTGCGTACATCAGGCAGAAGCCCCGCAGTGGTATGGAAGTTGCCACCAAGTCCGCCATCCTCAAGTTGGTCAAGATACAGCGAGATGGTGTGGTGGTGCTCGAAGACGCCGCCAAGCTGAAAGAGAAGAGCACTGCGCAGAGTATTGCACCGTGTCATCTGCAGGTCAAGGATCAGTACGACTGCAGCGCAGCCGTGCCCAGTAGACATCTTGCGTGTGAAGTATGCAAGCAAGCTGATGGAGAAGCAGAGATGTTGTTGTGCGACACGTGCAACAAGGGTTATCATCTGTGGTGCCTTACCCCAGCATTGTCAGAGGTACCGGAAGGCGAATGGCTGTGTCCTAGGTGCTCAGGCACGAGGATGCAAGCTGCTAGCGCCGAGGTTCAGACCCAGGAGACTAAGGTCTCTTGCGTCTTGGAGGACAGGCTGGGGATAAAGGAGCAACAGTTGAACGAGAAGCTGTCCCCAGACATGCGCCTGCTGCCAGCGGACGTGGGTCCCCGACGCGTGGTGAAGGGAAGCAAGTTCCAGCCATGGCAGGCTATCTCATCCAGGGAGATGATGTTGGAAGAGAAGGACCTATTCTTTTACATGCCAGACCAGGTGGACTGGGACAGGCAAGAGAAGCTTTCAGAGGCCGTGAGAATCTTTATGCCTGGGCATTGGAATGAAGGACACCGCACTGTGTTGAGCAAGAAGTATCGAGAGCAGAAGGCAATGGCAAGACAATTGAGGGGTGCACCTCTAGTGCCTGCCTTGGCTGAAGAAGAGATTGAAAAGCGAGGAGAATTGAGACATATGACCAGGGCCCAGGTGCACGAGGCTAGCGCGCTACAGTGGGGGCTTGAACTTATCATTACGGTGCCTTCAGAGGTGAGACGCCTGGCGACAGAGGTGGACTGGAAGTCCATCGATGGCGTGTGGGACCCATGGGCAGGCACTTGGGTCATCAGCGAGGTGATGGTCGAACAGTGGCCACATTTGAGATTTATGAATAATGACTGGAACCCTCAACTGGGTTGGTCTGAGGCGCGCGATGCACTTCAGCCAGGCAACTATCGCATATGGAAGGAGAAGTATGGTGTCTGTGACGCAGTGGTGACCTCTCCTTGGTTTGCCGCATTGGATATCGCGTTTCCACTGGCAGTCATGGCCAGCCGTGTGGTAGCATGTGTGCATGTTCCTTCTTATCATTTGACAGATATGACCGAGAGCAGAGCAGCGTACTGCAGGCGACTGAGTCAGGCTGGACGCCTGCATGTGATTGGACACTTGGAGCATGGACCTCTTGGTCACAGGTGTATGTGGGTCTTGGTATTTAAGGATCCTTTGGTGAGAGCCAAAATGTTACGGTACAAGGTGGAGAAGGAGATGGTATTGGCATGTTTACCTTCAGTTTGGGCAAGTTCATGGCAGATGGAGATACGACTCAGTATGCTGAACAAACCCATATTTAGGTCTGTGCTACTGCAGGCAGCAGCTACAGATGGGGGATGTTAGAAATTTGGGCTTGCATATAAGAGCTTGGCACGTGTTTTCAGAATATCAGAATTTCAAAATTTTTGTAGCTCTACGACAGTGTGCTATGCTGGAGTATGCCTGGATTATTACAGACTCATGTGTACGTTGAGAATATGTCGAATATATATGTGCAAGTGTTGAGGTCACTCAGGACTATCAGCATTTGTCCCATCATGTGCACGCGTTTGCGACAGCTGTAACAAACGCCGGCTTCTCATGGTACCGGAGCCGGGTTTGTCCAGCTAGTGACAGGCGTGACAGTTATGACGAGTGTGACAGACCTCGCGCGGGATGACTGCTCGAGAGTGACAGACTTGGTGAAGAAGATATGGTCACTGTCAGATGACCGCGAAGTGATAAGAAGATATGACAGTTACAATGTTATCACTGACGTGTCAGTCAGAAGATGGGGAACGGTAACATCATTAAAGCTGGCATAGAATAGTGACATTCTATTGGCAGATGAAGATTTCAGGGCGGAAGCCTGTTACAGTTTTTGCAGATGTGACAATGACTTGAGAATAAGTAGGCTCTGACCGCAGGTCAGGACTAGTGGACTCATTATTGTTTTGCCTTCGCAAGTGCTAGGTGGCTGTTCGCGTGCCAAGCGCTAGACTGCTAAGACAGCTCTGCTCACAGTTTTGTACAATAATTCGTACTTTGGTTATTTTGTTGATCTTTTGATGAATATGTTATGCTGCTGTTTTTATCTTATTACATGTTAGAAATTTGGGCTTGCATATAAGAGCTTGGCACGTGTTTCTAGAATATCAGAATTTCAAAAAATTTGTGGCTCTACGACTGTGTGTTATGCTGGAATATGCCTGGACTATTACAGACTCGTGTGTACGTTGAGAATATGTCAGATATATACATGCGAGCATTGAGGTCGTTCAGGACTATCAGCATTTATCCCATTATGTGCACGCGTTTGCGACAATACTGTGGTCACACTTCTCGTTCATTCGCTCAAAGTTAAGCTGCCACTTTCCACAACTACTCAAGAGCCTGGACCCACCAGTGCACCTGAGTGCCCCTGGGGTCACCATAACTCAAGATACCGCTGATTTCCAGTTGATCCTTGGAAAGAAAATAATACTGTCACCACACTACTCGTGAATTCGCTCAAAGTTAAGCTGCCAAAAGAAGTTGAGTGCACTAACAAGCTCATTAAGAATGTGTAGCTCTCTTGTGGATTTGCTGACATTAGTCCTAAAAAGTGCTTTTGTGCACTCCAGGTGGCCAGGGAATTGAGCCACCACCCCAGCTCTTTGGCACCTGACAAAAACTGCCCTTGTACTGAATAGCTTTTTCAATTTGAAAATGAACACGAATTCCGAAACAAAGGGCCCATTCGAAAACTGTTTTGTCGCTCGAGAGCAATATTCGCAACTTGATGTGGAGAATATGCGCTCCGGAAAATACATACCAGGAAATAAGCAACGCGATAACAACAAGAAGAAGATAGTGAGCGAGGTGCGCATTAAGAAGCACTCTCATACAGAAAATACTTAGGCATTCAGCCTCCAATGTATCTCTGTCCAAACTATGCATACAAGCTCATTAAGAAATATGTGTATGTAATCAAGCTCATCAAGGACTACGCAACGCGACAGTAAACACCACAGAATAGAGTGCGCAATCAGGGGCACTCTTGCTGTTTAAATACTCAGGCATTCAGCCTCCAACATATCGGAGTAAATCCGGCAGATGGGGGGCTACTTACGATTGCCCCCTGAACTTTCTTTTTGCCCCCTGAAAAATTGCCCCCTGAACTTTTTTTTCAGGCCCTGAAAATATTTTTCAGGCCCTGAAAACCATTTTCAGGGCCTGAAAACTGATGGAAACACCGAAATGCTTCCAGTATAATTATATTGTTGATCAGACAATATAATTATATCGGGCAACAACCTCCCGACGAGATCCAGACGGGACTTGAACCTGCGCGCTCAAGGTGCAAGTCCAACACATAGCGCTCTACGCCGTAGCGCCATGGCATCAGA
>LGRX02005373.1:0-63871 GCA_001247695.2 Cymbomonas tetramitiformis
CAATGGATCATATCTACCCTTAAAAAGTCGTCCGACTTTTCAGATCAAGATGCACCACTTCTCAAATTTGCCATTGGCTCTCAGCGTGTGTGTCGCAAGTTTTATGAGAAATGTTTGCCGATATCTCATGGACGGTTGACGAAGCTAATAAAGGATTTATTTGCCGGAAGAAAACATAACAGGTAAACCAATTTACAGTTTTCCTGTAGGCTCCCATTCTTTGCATCAGATTCATGATAATAATATACATTTTTTTCCCTTTTCAGGCTGCACGGAAACAGCAAACAAGTGCAAGTACAGGGCTTGTCATATATTCCAAAAAACTCTCTAAAGGTTTCAGCAGCGAAAACCTTTCTGCAGAAGATTGCCAAAGAGCAAGGTCAACATCAACCGGACAAGAAAGAAACACATCTGCCTCAAGGAATGACAAAGGTTGACGTCTACGAAAAGTTTATCGAAGAGCTTCCAGCCTTTGGTTCTGAGAGATTCAAGGTCAGTGAGCCATATTGGTATACGATCTGGAGAAAACACTTCAAGTGGCTTAAGTGTCCGAAGATTTGCAAGTTCTCGGAGTGCAAGATCTGCTCGACCGCAAAGCTTCACAAGCAAGTCGCCCCGGCCGAAATGAGAGGTATGTTAGAAAGAAAACCCACTCTTGTTCATGAGAGGTATGTTCAGAAAGAAAACACTGCTTGTTCATACACGTGTCCACTTACCTGAATGTGTTTGCGTTGCAGTACGAATCGAAAATCTTTTGCAAGCTCATCGACTGGATGCAAGGGCTGAACGGGAGAAGTACTACAAACACATTCAGAAATCCAGCGCAGCAAAAGGCAACGCGAAGTGGTGGAAATATACTACCATGATCATCGATGGCATGACACAACGTACCACACAATTGCCTCACTTTCGTCGAATGCCCTCTTGGGTCAAAGACAATAAGGCATTGATAGATACCCACTGCATGGGGATACTCATCGAAGGCATCGGTCGTTTTATGGAATTCAATTTCAGTCATAACTACTCTGACAACTCGAACTATCTTGCAAACGTCATACAGCGGGCAGTAGCACGAGTTCATGAGCATCGACGATCGGGTGGGCATCCGTTACCGGAAGTATTGTATCTACAATTGGACAATGTAAGCAGCAATAAGAGCCACTTCTTAATTGCTTATTGTGCCATGCTGGTCAAACGTGGGGTATTCCGCAAGGTGAAGATCAACTATCTGATCGTGGGACATACACACGAAAATATCGATCAGATGTTTTCAAGGTTTTCTGTGGCTTTGAGGAGGCTGAACGTTTGGGACATCGAGCATTTGATGGAGGTGGCTAGGAACTGCTTTAAGGATGGAGTAGTTCCGGAATGTCAACTGATCGATGAGGTGCACGATATCAAGGACTGGATGCATGGATGCTATAACGAAGTGCGCGATGTCAGCTTCCAACATGCTTTCAAGATTTTTTCTCGCCCCACAGGCGACGTGTTAGTGCAGGCGAAACGTTATTCATTCGATCCAGTCTGGCTTCCAAAGGAAGGTGGGGTGAAGGTATTTAAGAGCAGCCTGCCCGAGGGCTCATCATGCTTTGTCGAGCCTAAATCCATTAACGAATTGAGCGCACGGAAACAAGCGAAGCAGCTTGCGACTTCCAGGAAGTCTACGAGCAATCCATTGAAAGAGATCGAGGATCTTGTCGTTCAATGCAAGAGGAATCTTTGCTTATGCATTCGAGGTAAGCACTGCACTGCTAGCGATTACGATTTGATTTGTCATATTTCAAATGTATGTGGCCTTCTTAGTTTCTCGGGTTTGCTTATGTTCTGCAGATGTCGCAACCACCGAGGAGGCGGAGCGGCTTCAATTTCTAGCCAATCGCGCAAATACTTTTCTTGAAGGGTATGTTCAAATGCAACGTGACATTGCGGCAGGAACGTTCGAACTGAAAGAGAAGACATTGTGGGTGCTGCACGAGGCTCCCTTTGAGGTTACTGGACCCATGATGCCTGTTCCTTCGGGTGCTTTGAGCGCGAACGGGCGAGATGCGGAAGTACTGATTGTCGATGAGCCAATGGCTGATACGAATGATATTCAACGTGGATACACGGATGCACAACTGGCTGATTACGTGCAGGGCCTTCGGGACTCCGTAGCGGTTCACGTGCGCCCAGTACCTCGTCCTATCTACATCGGGGCACAAAAAATACCATTAGAAGACGAGCTCGAGATCATCTTGCGCAATACATTCTGGGAGAAACTGACGACCCGGACTACGATGTGAGCTACAGCAAGATGAAGAAAGGTAGCATGGCTGTGTTGATTGCTCCCGAATCCGAGAAGACTGCCCGGACGGAATACCCGTTTCGTATCGCTCTGGGAAGGAGCCGAGGATGGTCGAGATATCTGTACCTTTGTGAGGTACAAGAGCAGCTGCTAAATGAGAAAGGTGAGAAATGTTTGTTGATGTGATTGCGCGCGCAACCTGCTTTTAACATCACAACGTTTTATGTCAATCTAATATCTCTTTATCTTCTTTCTGGTGCAGGAGAAAAATGTTTGCGGTGGTTGACTTGTGGTACATTTAAGCTCACGAGCGCCTCCCAAAAGGAGGCCCAGAATGCAGACTCCCGGCTTTCGAAGGAGAAGGCATCGAAACCTGAAAGTTTCCGGCTGCATCAACGTACCAAGCAGGTGGCGCCGTATACACCAAGCGAAGTATTAGTAGCATGGGACTGAGACACGGAAGAGGAGCGCCGAAAGATCAATGCAAGCACACAGCGATGGATCCCGGGTGAGCAATATGACTTGTTCGTCAAACGAGTCATCGCCAGCGACATGTCAAAGAGCTTTGAGCCGCCCGAGCATAGAACACCCAAACTCTTACTGCGCGACGCAATCATGCCATTAGAGGATAAAGAGGATAAAGAGGATAAAGAGGATAAAGAGAACGCGGAGGCTGAAGAGGGTGAGAGTTCGGACGAGGAAGCCTCTTTGTCGTCCTTGTCCGATGATGACGACCAGATGTGTGAATAACTCGATCAGTCCGATGAACTTGTATATAGAAGTTGTAAAACAATAGTATATATTGTGAATATCTAATGTTGAACTATCGTGGTATTACCACGTTTGATTTCCTTGCACTCATTTTACCTAGTTCTTTTTCCTTGCACTCAGATTGTTCGGACGCCCAAGGAATCCTTGGGAACGCGTATCACATGGATGGAACAAACACCACATGTCTGCATGGTCATATAAAACTTGCTTTCACGGCATCCCTGTTCATTTTTTGCTTACGCTCACCATCCACCCACCTCCTACCAACATTCCAAGAACATGGACGCTCAGCGAATCAACCTGACGGTCGATCCGAAACATGTTTTGTTTTTATTGTTCTGCCCTTCATCCGTGCGAGGTACGATAGGAGAAGGCAAGCGCAAAGGGATTCAGTTGCTAGAATGAGAAACGGCGAATGCCCAGAGTGTATGAGGGAGTATAACAGGCCTATTTGGGAGGACAAGAATCGATGGAACGATTTATGGCATAAACATTTTCATGAGAGGCACGACCCCGTGTGGCGTCGAGCCTTGGAGTTAGAACCAATCCGTCCCCGTTTTCGTCTGACACGCCTTGGCCGCCATCTGTTAAAACTGCAGAGTCACCCGAATTTTCACCCCGACAATCTCGATTGATGACCAGGTATATGTTTCTTTGTTTCTTTGTTTCTTTCTTTCTTGAGCAGGATTGCCTTGCTATCATGCTGGCCACAATTCTTATTCTTATTGCTATCATGCTGGCCACAATTCTTATCCACCTGTGAATTCTGTGTGCCCGCAGATGATGACACCAAGCTCCTCGCACACACATCGCGGTGCATTGGCTACTTTGAAGAGGCACACGTAGAATAATAACAATAAGAATAACACATAGACTTCGATATGCAACGAGGTTGTGTCATTGTGAGATGACCTTTTGACAATAGTAGGGTGAGATTTGTACTTTTTATGTAACATGTCTTACGTTGGTTTGTAAAATGTCACGCATTATAAAGCCTGCCTATATCTTCATCAGCATTCATTTCTCGCTTTCGCTCACGATAGACCCCACCTCCTACCAGTGAGCGACACACCCAGATGCCAGACTACTACATTGTCCTTTTCCGTTTTGTGCTTCCCGCCATCCGGGAAAGACGCCGTTCCCGCGAGGAATGCTTTTTGCACGCATGGGTAGAAGAACGATTTCTGTGGGCCCTTGAAACACGAGTACGCATTACATGCCCCGATATCCCTGGCACGTTTACCTCATAAATCATTGTGTTTCCTGTGACACTTGCGCGGTTTTTTTTTCATCCTCGGAGAATTGCGAACGACGACGTCGGCGGCTTAAGAGTCAATGAGGCGTCCTACTTTAATCGGACTAGTTGGATTTCCGGTATGAATTTGTATCGCAGTTTTAACGAACTCCACCGACGATGGTTATATGATCACCATTGGGCCTGGTGCAACGGTTGGTTTCGCAACTTCCTTGACTATGACGCTGATGGTAACGAATTCGTCTATGCTCGTGTATACGACCGGCCCTGTTGCGATGATTGCGGAAGGTCAGATTCCCTTGTTATGCGAGTGACTTACCCACATCGACACATATGTGTCGACCGCGCGAGTTGCGAGTTCTGGCAGGATACCGATGATACCGAAATCCCAGAGTTGCTGTCCTCCGACTCCGACTAAGGTATAAAAGCTCAATACCTCTTACTCAGCCTTCATTTCTTGCTTTCGCTCACCATACATCGTGCCACCCCTGCCACCTCCTACCATTCTGAGAGCCACCCGCCTGATGACAGCCCACGGCCACTATCTCCTTTTCGAATGCGTTCTTCCCGTCATCCGGGAAAGACGCCGTTCACGCGAGGAATCCTTTTTGCACGCGTGGGTGGAAGAGCGATTTCTGTGGGCTCTTGAATCACGTGAACGTTCGCCGCGCTATTTTGCGTACCCCTTTACCACAAATCAAGTCAGAAGACGGGCAGTGTTCCCTGTAACGCTTGCGATATACTTTGGTGGACCTGACGTGGGGTCAGTGGAAATGCAGGATGACGATGTATATGCTCGACAGTCTCGCTATAGGCACTTACATGTCTTTCGCGGCGAGGCGTCCTATTTTCGCAACTGGTCTCGTTGGATTTGCGGTATGCACTATCGCGATTTAACCGAACTCCGGCGTAGGTGGTTGGTCGATCACCATAGGGCCTGGTACAACGGCTGGTTTCGCAATCAAGTTACCTATGATGGAGATGGCAATCTATTTTATGCTCGCTTATACACCTGGGCTTGTTGCCATGATTGCGGTTCTCGAAGGACAGTTCTTGAACGTTGCAATGATGACCGAGAAACTGATATGCCACACCGCTACATCTGTGTCGATCGGGAGGCTTGCGATAGTGTGATTGAGCTTGAAATAGCTGACGAGGACACAGATTCGGAATGGGGCCATCATTTGGACGACTCAACCGATTCGGATCCGTCGGCGGGATCCCTGCACGATTAGCCACGATTAGTCATAATGCACAATTGAATAGAATACACATGGAATGTAACCACTGTGTAATACAACCACTGTGTAATACAACCACTGTGTAATACAACCACTGTGTAATAATGTAACATACAATGATTATTAAAAATGTGAAGATCGGGGTTCTTATACCATTGCTTGTACCATACACGTGACTTATGATATTTTTGTTGCCCGCATCGAGAAGAATTGTTTTCTAGAATAGATGGGTGGTGGCTAAAGCCAACGATTGAGATTCGACCATCAATTCAAATCAAGACGAGTCATCCGCCGACAGTCGACAAGGTCAGTGCAGATGTACCCGTCGCCAATACGGGTAAGATCCATATCAATGCGTCGGCATCGACTGAAGGCAGGCCTCATAGACAACTCGTACCGCGACGGGTAGATCCATTGAGGATCTGCATGCTCGTTGTAAAAGCCGTTGTACCAGGCCCAAGGATATTCACGAAGCCACCGTTTTGCGAAGTCGTCGAAATCGATGTAGTCTAGCCGGAATCTGAAGTTGTTTGACATGCCAGGTCCTTGCCAATGGAACCCTTCATCATCGTAATATGGGGCTTCAAAATTGGAGGTAGGGAATATCTGCAAGAAAATTCCCCAATCACGAACATCCCCCCAATCGACTTCGAGCAGATCACGTAATTCATAGAAATAGTGAGCCAAAGTTACAGGCATCCAAACATCACCAAACATGCCCGAAAACGTCAAAACTTGTTCTTCCAACGCCCACAAGAAACGTTCTTCGACCCATGCCTGCACAAAGTATTCCTCACGCAGTTGACGCATTTCCCGAATGTAAGGAAGAACAATCCCAAACAGGACGTAATGGGTATCCGCCATTCTTGATAATGCAAAGATGAAGCGGTGTGTCTTCCAGGAAGAAATGGAAAATGATCCTCCTAAAGGCCTCAAGCGATTTAAAGATTGCCAAGGAGGGCTTGGGCCTCTCAAGGTGAATGCCGCAAACCAATAGGATGAAACCAACAATCACAAGATTGGCCAAGATAAGATTGGCCAAGATAAGATTGGCGCGGACAAATGTTGGCCCAAGATTGGCGCGGATTGCGAGTTCTGGCAGGATACCGAAGTCCCACAGTTGCTGTCCGACTCCGACTCCGACTAAGGTATAAAAGCTCAATTCATCTTACTTAGCCTTCATTTGCTGCTTACGCTCACCATCGTGCCACCCCTGCCACCTCCTACCAGAGAGTGAGCGACGCGCCTCTACAAACTCGTGATGCCTTCAGTGTTAAGGTTTGGTGTGCATCGGAATCGTGCCAGTATCGATGTAGATGCCATTAATCGCCATGAGATGGAGCACCGACCATGCCCCGAATGCAATTTGCACCAGTGGACTTTGAGAACGATGGCAAACCGCCCTTTCCGCCGCCCGCCGATGCCTCACAGGCATGATGTGATATGGGCTATGTGGCGCTTTACCCGACGAACTCGGTTTTATCTGTTTTTT
This sequence comes from Cymbomonas tetramitiformis, assembly GCA_001247695.2. Classification (NCBI taxonomy): domain Eukaryota; kingdom Viridiplantae; phylum Chlorophyta; class Pyramimonadophyceae; order Pyramimonadales; family Pyramimonadaceae; genus Cymbomonas; species Cymbomonas tetramitiformis. The sequence goes on from LGRX02005373.1 coordinate 7,044, forward strand.
GAATTGGTAGAGCCGGAACGCTATCCCGATCGCGCTGAATATGCATGGGGTGAAGCGTGGATGACTCCGCGATTAATGGTTATTCCAGTCGACGTTGTACGCCTATTGGTCTGTTGGTACCAGAATGACGAAACGACACCTTTCGACGAGTACTGTATCAGTTGCGATTGCCTTAGTTGATCAGGTATACAAGCTCAATACCTCTTACTTAGCCTTCATTTGCTGCTTACGCTCACCATCGTGCCACCCCAGCTTGACACTAACAACTGACCACGCTCAGGCAAACTCGTCATGAAATGCGATTATTGTGACCTTCCTGCAAACGTTCGCATATGGTTTAATGCTGGTTCGCATCTTGTTGCGATAAATGAGCATACCGAACATTTCGCGTGTATGCGTTGTTCTTACGAAATATTCATGTGCCAGGAAGCAATGGACGACGAAGACGGAGTATACTGGGAGCTGACAGATTAGTAGACCATTACTTTCCGGCGTCTGAAAGGCGTGGAATGAACTAATTCGAGATCGCTTGCCTGGTAGCAACTTACGTACTTTGCAATGTAATAGTAACGCTATGATATGTTGTACGACCAGCTGACTTATGGCTTTTGCGACATATATATATTGTAACACTACTAACACTAGCAAACATTCTACTTGTAACGTTAAACGAATATACACCGTTCATGCAACAATACCCGTGTGATGATAGTTGTATAGCCGCGTTTTTTGACGCGGGGCTTGTGTTTATGAACACACCCAATCCAAAAAAGATATCTCTCTCCGTTGATTGCTCGATGATCACTCGAACCACAATGGCAAACCGCATAATGAAGGCATACCGTACCGCATAAACGCATATCGTAACCTACGTGGCTGCCACGTGTCTGCATTACACTGCGCGTTATGATGACGTGGCAGGTCACCCGTCGTCTATAAACCGAGAATAGTAACAGAAAAACACCGTCTAAAAACATGCATAGTGGTTCACGTATCCCCAATAGTCTGTTAACAGTATCGAAATATTCAGTGCCAGATTAGCTTTCATGATATTTGTCCTATATTCAAGGGACCCAACCCACATACGCCCACGCGTGGTGTGCCACACCAACCCCAAACAAACACATGCATAGTGTTGGCCACACCCCCTTCTGGTCGCGTGTCAGAGGAGCTGTCCTCACATCGCACCATACATATTCAGTGTGCCCAACACACATGCGCCCACGGTATGCCGCACCAACCCAAAACAACCACATACATCCTACAGGCCACACCCCCTTATGGTCGCGTGTCAGAGGAGCTGTCCTCACACCGCACCAAACATTTTCAAGGGGCCCAACCCACATGCGCCCACGGTCTACTCTGCCGCACCAACCCAAAACAACCGCATACATCCTACAGGGCACACCCCCTTATGGTCGCGTGTCAGAGGAGCTGTCCTCACACCGCACCAAACATTTTCAAGGGGCCCAACCCACATGCGCCCACGGTCTACTCTGCCGCACCAACCCAAAACAACCGCATACATCCTACAGGGCACACCCCCTTATGGTCGCGTGTCAGAGGAGCTGTCCTCACACCGCACCAAACATTTTCAAGGGGCCCAACCCACATGCGCCCACGGTCTGCCGCACCAACCCGAAACAACCGCATACATCCTACAGGGCACACCCCCTTATGGTCGCGTGTCAGAGGAGCTGTCCTCACACCGCACCAAACATTTTCAAGGGGCCCAACCCACATGCGCCCACGGTCTGCCGCACCAACCCGAAACAACCGCATACATCCTACAGGGCACACCCCCTCGTTCCGGTCGCGTGTCGGAGGAGCTGTCCTCACACCGCACCATACATATTCAGTGTGCCCTACCCACTTACGCCCACGGTCTGCCGCACCAACCCGAAACAACCGCATACATCCTACAGGGCACACCCCCTCGTTCCGGTCGCGTGTCGGAGGAGCTGTCCTCACACCGCACCATACATATTCAGTGTGCCCAACCCACATGTGCCCACGCGTGGTGTGCCACACCAACCGCAAACAACCACATACATAGTGTTGGCCACACCCCCTTCTTCTGGTCGCGTGTCAGAGGAGTTGTCCTCACACCGCACCATATATATTCAGTGTGCCCTACCCACATGCGCCCACGGTCTGCCGCACCGACCCAAAACAACCACATACAGCCCACAGGCCACATCCCCTTCTTCTGGTCGCGTGTCAGAGGAGCTGTCCTCACACCGCACCAAACATATTCAAGGGGCCCAACCCATATGCGCCCACGCTCGGTCCGCCACACCTTTGCATCGATCGTTTCTCCCCGTGAAACGGACATATACTCGACACATAAATGGATGGATGTATAGATATGTTTTACTATCACCCCATACCAAACCACTACATATCTACAAGTGGAGCCACGGGTCCGGGGGCGCGCCTCGAGCCTTGAATCACAAGGACACGGCGCACGCCACTCCTAACCCACCGGCTGGAATCCACTTCCACCCCCAAACGAAAATGACATGGTACAATTAGCCACGGGTACAGGGGGCGCGCCTCAAGCCTTGAATCAGGACTCGCGCACGCCGCTCCCGACCCACCGGCACCTTGTCCCTAATAAGTTGTTATAAGTTGTAAACAACTTATAACAATTTATAACAACTTATAACACCGTGGCCAACAAGTAACAATTTATAACACCGGTCACCACGGCGCGGACATTGAAAATGATGCACGACCACTATGGGCATCGCAACTTTGCCCCTACTAAGCTACAAGCTACGGTTTTTTGCCCTCCCGGCAGGCGCGAGGGGGCTGCTCGGGCGCCAGATACTTGTTCACTGGCGGTTGACAGGGAGCTCGGGGCCTCCCCCGCTGAGAGGCTCGGCATCCCTCCGCACAGTCCACTGCTGGAGCTCCGCCTTTGCTTGAATCTTGTAAGAGTCTTGTACCTATGGGCATCCAACCAAGATGTTAGAACTCAAAGACTAAAGAAATGGAAAGGTCAAGGAGAGGAAAAAAAGCAATAGAAGCATACCTTTAGTGTGTGGCATCTCGGATTTTTACCGAGATCTCCAAACCGCAGGTTTGGCGCTCTGTTTGAGCTAATGCCACGAACGATTTGCATGCTTAAAAAAACTGTCGCCCCCAAAAACATAGGGTTGCCAAGAGTGCCTCCATCTTTTCGAAAAAATACTCAAACCAAACGAACTAGGGGTAATCATGTGGTGGTTTTCCGCGAGGAGAACGCTCGTGAAGTCCAATTAGTTGTCAGAATAGCGCTTTTCCCGCTATGGAAGGGCCTGAAAACCTGCGAATCAATTTCAAAAAGGAGAGGGTTAGTAAGTACAACGCGTGAAAAAACAAGCTTCTATTGTGTGGCATCTCGGGTTTCAACCGAGATCTTCAAACCGCAGGTTTGACGCTCTGTTTGAGCTAATGCCACGAACGATTTGCATGCTGAAAAAAACTGTCGCCCCCAAAAACATAGGGTTGCCAAGAGTGCCTCCATCTTTTCGAAAAAATACTCAAACCAAACGAACTAGGGGTAATCATGTGGTGGTTTTCCGCGAGGAGAACGCTCGTGAAGTCCAATTAGTTGTCAGAATAGCGCTTTTCCCGCTATGGAAGGGCCTGAAAACCTGCGAATCAATTTCAAAAAGGAGAGGGTTAGTAAGTACAACGCGTGAAAAAACAAGCTTCTATTGTGTGGCATCTCGGGTTTCAACCGAGATCTTCAAACCGCAGGTTTGACGCTCTGTTTGAGCTAATGCCACGAACGATTTGCATGCTGAAAAAAACTGTCGCCCCCAAAAACATAGGGTTGCCAAGAGTGCCTCCATCTTTTCGAAAAAATACTCAAACCAAACGAACTAGGGGTAATCATGTGGTGGTTTTCCGCGAGGAGAACGCTCGTGAAGTCCAATTAGTTGTCAAAATAGCGCTTTTCCCGCTATGGAAGGGCCTGAAAACCTGCGAATCAATTTCAAAAAGGAGAGGGTAAGTCAATGAGTGTAAGGAAACACTCTTCTATTGTGTGGCATCTCGGGTTTTCACCGAGATCTCCAAACCGCAGGTTTGGCGCTCTGTTTGAGCTAATGCCACGAACGAATTGCAAGCTAACAAAAACTGTCGCCAAAAACATAGGGTTGCCAAGTGTTCGAGCGTAAATCTCTTCAAGAACGGCCCAGTGAGGTTGACCAAGTCAAATTTTGAACTTGCAACTTCTCAACTGTGTCACGCTGCAAATTTGAAGTATTTCATAATCGATATGGATATAAATGTTGAACCTCATCGTAGGCCACGATCGATGACATGACATCACCCGTCTGCGTGACTGCGTCCATCGCACGAACACCCATCACATGGTTTATTATACGCTTATACAACCACCGATCAGTGATCCGCTGATGTGTATAATTACTCATCGTCGACTGCCAGACAAATCTTTGGCCTTTTACAAACCCAGCCTCTTCGAGTCATATCTCCTAGCATCTCGCCAGTCATTCTGGGGCTCTCGCGTGAACCCTGGGGCATCCTGAAGCGGGCTTGGTGACATTCCTATGTCATCGGGTATATAATTCTACCGATTTATACCGACTTAAGCAAACTTAAGCAAACTTAAGCAAACTTAAGCAAAAACCTTGTTCTAGTGTTTGGCTTCGAAGACCAAAAAGCGCAAGGCCTCATCTTCGCCCGCTAAGGGACCCGCCAAGAAAGCTGGCAAAAAGGGCACCTCCAACCGACAGGCAAATTACTTTTTACTTCTGCTTCAAACAGTGTTTACCCCCCCCAAGCATCCTTTTCTATATTTTAAGACATGCTAAAAATGTTTTTTTTACTTGCAGATGGAAGACGAGGTGCAACGAGGAGGCGGGGACCACGGAGCGGGCTCGTCTAAAGGGGCAGGCATTTTGGTGGAAGAAGCTCAGTTTCTCCACAATGCCAAATCCATGGGTATGACGTTCTCGTGGATTAACTTGGGCGGCTTGGCGGGGGAGGCGGAGTTCGACAAGGTGGACACGTATCTGCGCCAGATTATCAACAAGGAGTTGTCAGTAAAAGAGGGGGGCCTGATGATAAGCCAGTTCAAGAAGGAACGCATGGTGCAGAAGCACTTGGTGTCCGCGGCGGGATTGCAAACCTGGGACGCATTCAAGGCCGAGTTCACCCCCTACTGGAGCTCCCAAGAGAAAATCGAGTCGTTGATCGGCTGCTTACCTTCAACTCAGGGGGGAGCGCGCCGGGGGGGATCTGGGGAAGTTCCGCACGCGATCTTGAATTACGTCGAGAACGCGCGGGCGAATCTCAAAGAAGCGCAGGCGCCACGCGCGGGGCACATCCTAGGCTTGCAACAGGTCGAGGTGAAAGTCGACATCAAACTCTATCGGGAGGCGCGGACCGAGGGGCCGGAGCTTAAGGTTCCAGGAGAGGCAGGCCTTGAGGACGACGAGCCCACACATGAGACGAACGTGCCGATGTTCCCTCGTTGGAAGATCGTCAAGGGCAGCATGAGCGATATGAAGGACGTCCCGAGGCTGCCCTTCACGGGGACGATCATCGACTGCAATTACGCCCTTGACAAGGAGAAGACTCCCGACGCGATGACCAAGGAGGAGGTGCAACCGTTCCTGGAGTCTTTCAACGCCAAGACCACCGCCCCGGCATGGACAGTCGCTATCTTTTGCGATTTCGTCCAACAAAACGATTTCCTGGAGGTGATTGACAATTACTGCTCCGGCCGCGCGGAGCGGTTCTTCTGGCACAAGCAGAACGTGAACATGAACCCCAACAAGACCGTGCGCTACAATGACGTTGAATGTGGCGTCCTGGGGTACCATGTAAAGAGCGATGCCCAGGGGGAGTCTTCTAAAAAGCCGGAGTGGATGTTCAACTTTGATACTGGAGAAGGTGAACGTGTGAGCCGCGCGTCACTTTTGCGCGGCTTCCCGGTTGTGCACCAGATGTTCAAACGCGACAACAAAGCCGTGAATAACCATCAGAAACCCCAAGCTCTGTTGATGGAGCTGATCCAGTGCCACATGCTCGGTGACAATCCGGGCAAGATGGATGAGAACGGCCATCCACTCAACTGGATTCTCGACGCTTGCTGCGGCGTCGGCTCGACGTCCATGGCCGCCATGAGGTGTGGTATGAACGCGATCGGCTTCGACCACGACCAGTTCATGGTCAGCTCTGCGCAGCAACGGCTGATCAATTTCGACAACGAGCCCGATCAGCATGCCGAGTTGAAGCCCAAATCGAAGAGCGAACCGACGGCGAAGGGGAAGGAAGCAGCCACTGCCGATTCTGAGGAAGAAGAGAATGATGAAGATGAGGAAGATGAGAATGATGAATAAAATAGTAGGATTTGTCGACCGCCCTGACTGATAGTATCAGTCATGCCTCGACGGTATAGGGTGAAAAGTACTCTACTCGTAAACATTTGAATAAAGAATGATACATGTATGCATATTTCGGTGTTTTCATTGTACGCATACTGCACTTTTCTACCGTGTTGCCTTTATGTATCCCTATTTCGCGCATAAATATCACTAAACCCTGATTTTTATGAAATATATATAAATCCAAAAATGACATATGATAATGTCATTTTCATCCAATAGTGTGTTACTTCGATACAGAGGTTTCAGAGCACGCATTATCCGATGCCGACCTGATCAAGTTCATAGATGCCTTTGCGGCGCTCACCACCTCGCCGGGCTGGACAATATTGATATTTTGTGGGTTTGTTTTGCTCGGCAGACCGGGTTCCTGAAGATCCTGGAGAGCAAATGCAACGGTGGGGCCCAGCGCATATGGTGGCGCAAGGAGAACCAGGATGTGGGTGCCAACAAAGCCATCCGGTACAATGTCCTCGAAGCGGCTGTCATCGGGTTCCAAATGGCGGACGTGGAGTCCGGGGAAAAATCCACTCGCAAACCATGGATGTGCGACTTCGACTTCTCGACGAAGGAAGCGGAGGCGAGCTCGAGGGCGAATTTGTTGGAGGGGTATTCTGTCGTCAAGCAACCCTTCCGAGACAATGGGAAAGTGGTATGCGCTCACCAGAAGCCCCAGCACCTGCTAATGGACCTCATCAACTGCCACATGATGGGACCCGCACCTTTCGCCCGGTTACACAACGATTCGTCACCCAACTGGATCTTGGATGCAGGGTGTGGGGTCGCGACGGCCACAATGGCAGCTCTCCGGTGCGGCTTGAACGCTGTCGCGTTCGACTCCGACCAAGACATGGTGCTAGCCGCCAGTCAGCGGCTGGGGAACATTGCCGACGAGCCGACTGACGATACGGAATGCATGTCACTCGAGGAAACGGCGAAGCTCAAAGAGGATGCACGCAAAGAGGAGGAAAGCCTCCAAAAAGCTGCACAAGCGAGAGAACTCGCCGAGTGCGCTGCGGACCTCGACGATATGATGGATGAAGACGATGAAGAAGATGCAGCCCCTAAAGATGAAGGAGAACAGGGAGAAGGAGAGGCAGGAGAAGGCGCACCAGGAGACAACGATCCCCCCGCACCTGCAGAAGACGCACCAGCGGAGTAGATCGTGCACGCCGTGCCAAATGCCTGTCTTGAACCTAGAATGAACGCAGATACCGCGTAGATTGTGGTCGCAGTGCTAACGACTAGTCCTGAACATTAATAAAACACATGTACAAAATGAAATTAGTCACCGCATCATATTTTGTTTCGTGTTTACCACATTGAATGCTTGCATGTGCTTGTGAATTTATTATAAGCACTCATACGTACGTATCCGAGCAGATACCGCGTAGATTGTGGTCGCAGTGCTAACGACTAGTCCTGAACATTAATAAAACACATGTACAAAATGAAATTAGTCACCGCATCATATTTTGTATCGTGTTTACCACATTGAATGCTTGCATGTGCTTGAGAATTTATTTAAGCACTCATACGTACGTATCTATTAGCCTCACCGGCACCCGCGTTTATACGTGCGTCTCACGTCTCGTCGGAAAATACGTTATTTTCGTACGCCTTGGAATTATTTAGCTATCTATAATTAAATTGAAAAATGACATTCCATAATGTCGTTTTCATCGAATAGCGTGTTCATTCAACAGTGATGGGTCCGCGAATGTTTTACCGCACACGTGAAGGCGGGCGCCGTCACCGCCTCTGCACACCGTTACTCTCATGGACGACATTTCATGGAGCGCGACGACGGCGACACCGGCGAACCCGACTCCGCCCTCGCGGACTTGCGGACCATGGTCCTCGACCTCAAACGTCAATTGGCCGCCTTCACAGCCTCCGGCGGGACTACGACTGCTTCGCCTCGCGGCTACACCCCCCGTGCGGACAAGCCGGACCGCCGGATGAAGACGAGGTTCGCTGCCAAGCCCCTTGCCAAGGGGGATTGGTTGGTCGCGGGAGCTTCGAAGAAGGTGGCGTTCCACCGCGACACCGGTGCCACCGTACCATACTATCAGAATGCGGTGCGCGCGAAGGCGCGCACCCGCCACTTGCACCGTGACTGCCCGAACGGCGGAAGGAACGGATTATCGGCTTACGCCTTCATCGGCGAGGAAGCCGAGAACTCTGTCCTCGCCGCCCGATTCCAGCACGCGATTCGGATCACGACAACGCCGAAGAGTTCGACGCGCTCTGCGTTCTGGCGGGCGGCAAGCCCGACATCATCGCTGACATCTCCGCGTGTTCCTTCTGCGAAGGCGACGGGGAGTGCCTGGTGTCCGCCATCGACGAGTACACGGACATCGCGAGGCACGCCGACACCAAATGTTTATTGGGCGCACCTTACGGTGGGTTAACCCACCGTAAAAGACATTCGAAAATCGCATGTTAGTGCTAGCATGTGGTGCCAACTTGGGCAAACCCATGCTTTCCGACACACATTGGGGGTTATATTAGTGCGTGGACTTGCAAAAAGTACTTTACATACTGTATATATGCGTCTAATATGTGTGCTGATACCAAGGGGTTAAGCAAATAAGCACCTCAAATCCTTACGGTGGGTTACCCCATTCTTGCATCTTTGGGTAGATTTTGAACATGCCCACCACATTGGGAATGCACCTATCACAATGTTTTCATGAACTATGACACACAACAAATGTTTCTTATGCTTGGAGTCATTCGATATATCGAATATATCACTTTACAGAAGCAACCTAAGAAAAAAAAACAAAAAAACCATTTGCAATTTCAATGTTTTCCCGCACTTTATAAGGGCAAACATGGCGATATTTTGTCTATACGGGGATATATTTGCATATTTCTCACGAAGTATTGACTCATGTGGTAACAATATATCAAACTTCATGAAATTTACCCATGGCCACATTGGCATCGTGGATTAAGCATAGAAATCGAGCCACATTCGTGTGCATTTGGGATCGCGGCACCGAACTTGCCATTGGGGGTATATTGGGGTGGATACCGCGGATATATCCAATCATAAGTACATGTCGTTCGGCTTTGGCCAGATAAAATGAATGTCTAGTTTTGAAATCACATATGATCGACCATATTTCAGGGGAGAAGTCCTGTCGCGATTGACCGGCCCCTGGCCGAGAGAGTCTCCCAAAAAGAGGGTTTGGCCGAAGATTGGCCGAAATAATTTTTGACCCTTAAGTATGCAAAAAGATGTCAAAACAAGAAAAAACAAATGTTTTCTCGAAAACTGGCCGAAAGGCCTCCGGAGAGGACTTCTGCCCTGCCATATCATGAGACCATTCGTTCGATGTGCATTATGGTGTTAACGAACTACGATATGGTTAACCCACCGTAAGGCGTTCTTACGGTGGGTTACCCCACCTTAAGCCCAATAGACACAAAGCTCTCCTCAACATCAACACCTTCACCGCCAACATGCCGGTGGTGCCCGCGGCGGCTAAGCCTTCTCCCGCCTCGTCGTCGGTAAGCTCCGGTGAGGAGTGGGCGGGTCCGCCCGACTCTTACCCTTTCATGCCACCACCCGTCACCTGTACCTTCGCGGATTTTATCAGCAGTACAGGCTTCACGGTGGAGGCGCCCGACCCCGAGCCGTACGTTCACATGAACATGCTGTCCGCCGTCGATCAACCCGAGAGCGGCAACGGCTACGCCACTGACGACGCGGACGACGAGGGTGTTGCCCCTACGCAACCGCCCACCAGGCTCGGCTGTGGGGTATCTGGCCCTGGCTTCGGCCGCTCTTTCCTCACATATTCATTGGTGTGTGCCCTTCTTTTCGTCGTGTGTGCTACTGCCGCGCCGCTCACCACTTCCGGTGTCGGTGGTGCTAGTGAACATGTGTGCACGGCTCCGACGGTCGGTGGTGCTAGATGGGCTGCCCCGGCAGCCACAATGCCGGCGGCACTACCGCCTGACGGCTCCCCGGACGAGTGGGACCCGAGCGATAAGTTGTCGCCTGACGCGATCCCGCCGAGGCGACATGGCAGACATCGTGCGCGTCAGGGTTTCTGGCTCGCGCCATGGGCTGGGCACATCCCGACTCACCCGCCTCCGCCACCTCTCTCCGATGCCCCACCGACCGTCGCCTGGCTATTCACCAGGGCCGACTACGGACGAGGAGGAGGGGGAGGAGCCGTCTTCAATCATCGCCTGTTCCGTCATTTGGCTCTACGAATGATTCACCGCCAGCTCCGGAGACTGACATGCTCTTCACCGTCACCTTGCTCCGTGTTGGCCGTGCAGTTCAGAAGACTTCTAATGACTGAGAAGTTTGACACACCGTGCCTGCCTGGGAATTAGCTCGATTTTGCTTTCCTAGATGTGCAGAAGAGCTCATGCATTGAGTTGCGTTTAGGGTTTTAGGCACTAACTTAAATTTGTACAGCGGGCTTTCGCCACCTGTTGTGAGATGGGACCGCCCTGACCAAGCAAGAGTACAGGCCCCCAACTAGTGTTGAAGTTTCCTCCTGAAGTTGAGTAGGGAGTTTGTATATTTGTTCCATGTTTCACACACTTAGATCCGGTCACCACCCTAGGTGGTGTGCTGGATATGAAACTGTGACCAACAACTGTCACTTGTCACATCCTCAAGTAGGCCAAGGCATGGTATCGATTGTTTGATATTCTGATATATTGATAGTATCAGAATATTAGAATCAATTGATAATGAATTCGTGCACTATCAGAATATTGGAATCGATTGATACCTAACCTCAAACCACCAGAATTGATTGATCCCTAGGTGGAATTATCAGAATTGATTGATACCCCCCCACGGAGTAATCAGAATCGATTGATTTCTGGGTGTCATAATCAGAATCAATTGATGCCCAGGATCGATTAACTGGAATCAATCAATTGATCCCCAAGGCCGATTAATCAGAATCGATCGATCATTGGATGGAAAATTCGAATTGATACCATCAATACCCAAAATGAGAGTATTGGTTGGTCGATATTCAGGAAACTACTCGATCTTGGACAAATCGATCTAGGGTTTATCGATCTCGAGATGGTGGTTGGTCATTTGATGGGGTAACGAAAGGTCAACTGATCTATCTCATGATGAGGTTTGATTTCATTTATCACATTTCGCAAGGCCATCAGATCATCTATCATCGATCGTGGCGATGGGTAAACGCGGACGTGGAAAACAACCCAACAAGGTCGTGCTAGTCTCTCAGGGCAGAGGCGCGGTTAAGCGGACACAACAAAGACCTTTCGACCCTGTCGGCAGCAACGATGTGGAGTATATCGTGCGAGAGATAAAAGCTGAGCGGGTGGCAACGGGAGGCCAACACAATGGCTGATAGGCTGGGAGAATTTTCCTGACCCGAAACACGACACGTGGGAGCCTATAGAGAACCTAGCTGGCCACGAGACCACCATCAGCGATTTCCGCAAACGAGCACGTGAAGAGCTTGAACAGCATGAGGCTACAGCTGCTGAGAAGAGAAAAGAAAAGACCAAAGCACGTGAAGGTATTTACCCACGCATTAAGTATGTCTTATGTAGCATGTGTTTGTCGCTAATCTCGGTCAACGAGAACTCAGATCGTTCCATTGATCACAACCGATATATTTGTGTGCACAGGTTGGTCTCTCTTTCGCTTGCATATGCGTGTATTGACTTATTTCCTTTGTCGCTTCATAGTTACTGTCGCAGATGACGGTTTCGTGGATGCCGCTGGTGGCAAACGCCGGTCTGCCAACAACTGTCACTTGTCACATCCTCAAGTAGGGTAGTAGGCTGGGTGACCGTCACCCGTAGGTGCGAAACCAGCTTAGGTATTTATGTATACTTAATTTTTATATCGACACACTTTACCGTTCTGATCTCCGAAACCCTATCCTAGGGTTTAACAACTTATATAGTTATATCACTGCCGAGTTATATATCTATGGCTAGTACCCTGCGGTACATTACGATGTACCCAAGGGTTCTCGTGGGTACATCCCACCATACCCAAGAATTTTCGACATATCATGCACTATATTGACACTCATGGCACCGCACTTTGACCTCAAGTCATCGTCGAGGATAGAAATATAACATTTGACACGTATATTCAAGATGGGACATGGACGACCGCGCACTGCGCCACTATAGCGACCATGCCCCTTGCTGAATAATTATTTCCACATGTTTCGTTCGTGATCAAGAAACGTTGCTTACTTTTGAAGCCATTTTGCTCGGTGAAGATGAAGTCGGATGCAATTTTTGACATGACACTCCAGAAAGCGTAGCTGGTGAACTTTTCAACATAGGTTTCCAAATTTTGAATTGACCTTTTACACCATCCATACGTGTGCCTAAAGGTCGATGTACCCAAGGTATGTACCCAGCAAAATTGTCAACTATAAATCACTATAAATCTGCAAATTGACAACTATGATACCATATGAAAATCACCCAAATGATCGAAACTGCTCAAAACGAGTGGTTGTATATCTGAACGGAAGTCTTGAGGACATGTCTTATCAACCATAAGGCCATCGGACACAAATCTTGCATGCACGACCCGAGGATATACAAGTGACCTTGGGTACATCCCCCCGTACCCAAGGCCGGGTACTGGCCATGTAGCAGCTTGCATGCCTGGTCTGGCACGTGGCACCTCCTCACCTCTTCAGGGCGAGGTGGTGCGTCATGGAGACACAGACTTTCACCCCCCTGGGGGGAGGGAGCTCTGTGATGTGAGATGCGACTTTCACCCATAAGGTGGGGGGCAGTCACACTCTCTTCGATCACCCCTTGCCGAGGTGCCACGTCAGCTTGCTCCTGTCGCCGTTCCGTGATAATAAAACACAAGAGTTATTTTATTATCCCATCTTAGTCTGCAGTGAATTGTGGTGTCACTCCCTGCTAGTGCTTCCCTCAGTCTAATATATATATATATATCATGGGGAGACAGACTTTCGCCCCCCCATAAAATGGGGATGATTGTCTCTTCCTGTTTCACCCCTCGCCGTGTAGTGTCACTTGCATCTTGCCTGCCGCCAGTTCCGTCCGATAATAAAACACCTAAGTTATATTTTATTATCTTATCTTAGCCTTCGTTTCTGCATCATCCGACTGTTTCCGCTGTTTGGCTTGACTAATATATGATATATATATATTAGTCCTTTCATCAATATATATATATATATATTAGCCTTTTCTATCAGGTTATCGGTCCACCATCTTTGGTGTGGCATCCTTTTCTCGGCAACTTTGATCACGCACGTAACCCGCACGTAACCTGCACGTAACCTCCGCACGTACCTCGGAAATTTGTAATTTTTCGACCAACTTCAACCGAATTTAACGAGACCTTCGCCCCTACGTCTTTTTGTCACCCCTCGACCCGGGGCGCCTGACGGTCAGCATTGCCATATGTGGTGGGGAAAATAAAACCCCCTGTATTTTATTTTCATGCATCTTAGACTTTGACACCACCCGACCGAGCATCTCGTCGGTCTCAGCTTCACAATGTTTGTGGAGACTGAATCAGCGTACATATATCACACCGTAGTCTTATATATATATATATATGTATACGATGTGTATATATATACATATATATACTTATTTTACCGTCTCTGTTAGTTTCCCCGTACTGACGACGTTTCCCCACTACCGCGTCGGCAAGTCCACAAGTCCCCCCACCCCCACTTCTGGCGGTGCTCACAAGTCCCAAGTCCCCCCCACCCCCCACTTTCCGGACGCGGCGCCAAGTCCCAAGTGGGGGGGGGGTACAAAAACCCCTACTATGTTTTTTCAAACTTTCTCTTTACACGACAGAATTGAAGCGCAGACCACTAATAAATCAGGTGCGCGTGAAGGTTATAGGTTTCGGAAGTCGCCCACGCCAGATCCGCTGTCCCAACGCAAGATGAAACCGCAAACCCTCACCCTTGCGCCTACTGTACCCTTTATTCCTTAAGATTCCCCCCCATCGCATGTCGATGTGATAAAGATGTACTGTAAGTTGTAAGATCACAGATCTGAATTCTGAAACGAGGTCAGGACTCGCGTAATAAGGTGGGGAACTTGTTTGAACATCTACCAGCACCTCTCTGTTCTGTAACTCTATTGGCGAGGTAAAAGAAAAAGAGTCCTGCAAACTTTCGACCCAATGGCGAAATATCGACGTGAAGGTGCCGATCATCTGACTAGCGCTAAAAGCTTTGGCTATCATCACACGTGAGGGCGCAAACCGTTGCACAGCACGGTACACTGTGGGGGCTTTGAGAGTTCGCCACAGTTTCCCCTAAAGTGAACGGCTCTCGAGGCATTCCTCTCCATTGTTCAAGTAAGTCTTGAGATGCGTTTTCGTGCTGATACTCACTTGGTTCCGTGGAGATCGTTTCTGCTTATACTCTATGCTTTCACGCTAGCGATCGGAGGGGTTTCATGCGAGAAGCAACGTATTTCCGCCCTCCAGTTGGTTGACTCAGCTAGAGAGGATTTTAGCGACGATCTGAATGATTTCGAAATGAAGCGCGAAAGTGTTAACTCGAGGAGTGGCATCGAGGGGGCTGAAACGTCTGAGCATGGCGCTACCGGCGAGGCAGCATTTGCTTCACGCCAGAGTCTTGCACACAGAGGTGCGTGGCTGTGAAAGTCTTGGGTGAAGTCCTGGACGTAGAATTAGTTGGTTTACGCCTTTTCAGCGTGAGTATGCGTATGCACGCGTGTTCTGGCCGTGTGCGCAGGCTTACGCTCGCTGCAGCGCTCGCCACAGTGGCCCGCAGCTTTGGTATCCTGTGATGTCAGAGGCTGACGCTTGCCTTTAGCCAAGTAGCATTCATAGCTCGATACAAGAGGTGGACAAACAGTGCGAACTAGTGTTGCAAGTTTCCTTGAATTTCACAGTCAGCACGTCCTTTTCACTTTTGCCTTTTGGCTGCCTACGCTTGGCGTATCCTCTTGGCACGCCGTATGGCAGAGTCCGCGCAAGCTCTCGGGCGCTAACACTGTATCAGGACAACAGTCTGCCCGAACCATACAAACCTGGTACCCTTGCAGCCAAGCACTCTGTCCACTCCATCTGTCTGCCTGGGATGATGCTTACTTGCGTTTTCGACAGGCTTAATGCAAAATGGTGACGACTGTGAGGAAGATGCTGTCCTTGTCGAGTTTAAAACGTTTACGGGTTATCATTCGAGTGAGCACTCCTGGTCTATGCCGGAGGCAACAAGCAGCAGATGCAATTGGGGTCAAAAGTACGGCGAAGAGATTGTCAACGAACACGTGTATAGCACCACGTGCTGTTTCCAAGCCAACATCACCGCATTGCCTATCGAGTGTGAGGATCAGGGGGACGATGGTTGGGAAGGTACATACGTCCAAGTACCGTCAAACGGGAAGAGCTATTGCGGGGCTTTCCTATCGGGTTCTTACTTTGAAGAGTTGGTGGACATCGGTGAGTTCCCTTATACGTATCTACACACTTTGAGAGTTGGCCGGGTTCACCTTTCCTCGCCCTTCACTGTGTCGGTCTACGGCCCTTTGCGCACTGGGGTCGACGCCCTGACCCTTTCCGGGTATTACGGGTCGGGTCCGTTGCGGCCCCGCTGTGAGATAAATTCCACTGAGGGCTGTCACTCTAACATCTCCAAAGGTTGCGACAAGCAGCAATGCCAGCATTGCGTTTGCCGCGTAGCCTCTCAAGTGCAAAAGTACGGCGGTCATATCTTCGAATGCATCAGTCCGATTTCCAAGTGCGAAACCAAAGTGTGCGAAACCAAAGTGCCAAAGTTCTTGCACGTTCGAAGCTGTCCGATGCCTCCACACCGCGTGCCGCCTTGCGGTTCTATCCCTGGATGCTCACCCCTGGCTGGAAGTGTTCGGGCTTCTGAAGGGAGCAGCAACCGTGAATTTCGTTGAAACTGCAAATCAAAACACGAAGTTCGATAGTTTCGCTTGCCTTATGAGAGATAAACCGGGGAGGTGCATATTTTGAGCGAGGTGTCTACCTGCCCTCAAAATTTCTGCGGAAACTTGCAGTGCCAGCACCGCCACCTCCACCCTCCCCGCCTCCGATTCCGAATGCTCCACCTATAGAAATCAGCAAGGACACGGTGAACATCACGGAGTCGCTCCACTCCTTCCAGCAGCTTCGTGGCGTTCTGCAGGCACGTGAGGCGATGGCACGATTTTGCGGACTATGCTTGTGTCCCAGTTGGCCTGGTGGCACTCTCTTCTCGAATTCGTTGGCTACATCCTTTGAGTTGCACAAGTTAGTGTAGGTAAGATAAATTGATGGGAACAGAGGACTTGGCAACAGGCGAAGGAAGCCCAACATGTCGTTCTTTTTGTCGATGTCGTGCTTGCCGAAAACGAAGCCCTTCCTGACGTCAACTTTTCGCTGTCCATTCAGGGCGCTTGCAGCTTCAGGGAAGGTCCGATGTTTCTTTCCCCTATCTAATAGTAAATCCTCATATTTCAGCCTCGTACGACTGCTCAGTTATGGACACATCTCCGACTAATATTCCTTGCTCTCTTGTACTGGTTTGGCTGTTGTCAAAATGTTAAACATCTTCATGTATGAGCAGGAAACAAGTGTGCTCTGGATGGCATCCGGGCATACCGCTTGTTCACAGTCTCTCAAGGTAGATCCCCTGTGAAGTTAGCCCTTCGCGCAGACCTGCTCTCTCCCGAGCCAGGAATGGCTTATCGGCACACCCGGAGGGAGGGTCCTCGCCGGCTCTCCCGTTGTCTCCCACACATACACGTGCCAACAGAGAGCTTCAAGCAGCTTTGAAGTCGCCTGCTAGAAGTTTGTGTGTTGTGTATTCTATGTTCAGCGGCAGTGTGCATGGGCCCTGCTTTAGGGGGGCGAAGGCGGCATTGCCTCCAGGTTTTAGGGTTTGACACTCACAGGCAAGGTGCTGATATCTCGAGGGCAAAACTTGAAATTCTTTTCGTCTACTCTTCTTTCAGCTGCTAAAAGTTGGGCTTTGGGTGTCCAAGGTTCGGCTCATGTGACTACTTCTCGGGGTGCCTCTGTGGCATGAACTTCTTGAACTTGTTCCGACCCTGGCCTGAGATTCAGTGTGCCTGTTTCTCTCGTGTTGATGTCTGGATCCGGTTGATGTGTCTCGAGCTATGTAGCTTGTATTCGAGCTATTCAGCTTGTATATGTTATCCCCATGCGCTGAAGGGTACACGGGGCTTCCAACGGTTGATACTGCAACGTGCGAGATGGCGTTGAGTCAAGGCGGAGCGTGCACGAAGCCAGGGCTTGCGCGGACAGGCTGCAGGATCTGATGGTCGTTGTCGCAATCGTTGCAGACGTGAAGCTTGAGCTGAGGAATCTGATCCTGGAGAACGGAGGTCCACTGGAAAGCAACGGAGTCGCTCTCGACGGCGGAGCGCTTCATCTGTCCGGCTCCGCGAGAGCCGTGCTAGAGGACTGCATAATCCGAACATCCTCTGCTGCAAGTGAGTGGTCCCTGTTCGGCTCACCGCTGTGTGAAAATGATCTGGCGCGCCTTCGATCCGCCCCTCCCGTTGTCATCAATGACGCCTGAGACCACTTGTAGCACTATCTGTTTCCTCGGCTCAAACAGGCGAAGTTTGCCACTTTGGTGCGAAAGCCTTCGAGAGTGGTCATCCAATTTCCGATTCGGCGTCCTTGAAAATTGATGACGTGCTATGAGTGGGGGAACAGCTCCTTTCGAACAGCTCGCTGTGCTTTCCACTCAGCATGCTTCGCCTGGTGCAGGTGGAGGTGCATTGTACTGCTCCCAAGCTTCCTTAAGCATGAGGCGAACAACAGTGGTAGATAACACGGCCTTCATTGGTGGCGCCGTGCACAGCTTCGCATGCCGCATTTCTCTCACCAACAGCTCAGTTGAAAGCAATGTTGCCACCTCCCAGCCAGGTGGTGGGCTATACCTAGAATTTCGCTCCAACACGGATGTGATCAACAGCAGCATCTCCAATAACACTTCCGGTGGGTGCCCCCCCCTTTCGTGTCGCTCACCCGGCGATTCCTACTCTTTGAATCGACGCGGCCAGATCGCGCTGCCTGCCAGATGGTACCACAAGTACCATGCACAACGACCATTCGAGAGCATGTCGAACTCTGAGTATTGTCCTCCAGCCGTAAGCCCGCTGAGGTGGGCCATGCCCCCAGCTGCACGAGAGTGCATGCGGTTCCAGGGTAGAGCACAGCATAGGTGATGGTACAGGGTGGGAGGGGCTGGCTGTGCTCCAGCAGCATGGCGGAGGGCATGCATGATGGCGCAGGGGGAGAGGGTGGCTGTGCTCGAGCTTGGGATGGCGGAGGGTGCATGCATGCTGGCGCCTGGGGGGAGAGGGTGGCTGTACTCCAGCTTGGCATGGCGGAGGGTGGTGTAGTAATAACGGCGCAAGAGGGCGGGGAGGGGGGACTGGCTGTGCTCCACAGCTTGGAATGGCGGAGAGGTGCATTAATGATGGCGCGGGGCGGGAGTGGGGGAGGTGGCTGTGCTCCAGCTTGGAATGGCGGAGGGGTGTATTTGTTTGAGAGCGTACTGAACGTCGATAGCCTCAGCCACCTGGCCAACAACACCGCAGGCATAAGTGGGGGTGCAATTTACGCAGTGCACCAAGCCAGCATCGTTTTTAATCGCAGCACTCTGTCTCACAACAGCGCCTCGGAGTATGGGGGGGGGATATACGTCACCGACAACGTATCCCTGACACTTGTGGACAGTGAGGTGCATCACAACGGCGCCCTCCTCAGCGACGGGGGCGGGATCAATATCTTTGGTACGAACAGCGTGCAACTCGTGGACTCCTTCTTCTCTGAGAACACAGCTGGGGACGACGGGGGCTCGATCGCAGCCTATGGGACGGGATCCCTGCTCATGGAGCAGACAGTCGTGGAGGCCTCTGAAGCTGGCGACTTGGGGGGCGCGATACGGATCGCTAGTGGGGGTGTCCTCATTGGCTCGGATTTGAAGATACGCCATAATTATGCTGTGGGACAAGGGGGGGGGTTGCACCTGAGCGACGGTGAGCTTCATAACGTCATCCTAAGCTACAACCAGGTGAGCGCTCTGTCTGCGGCCGGCCCGTGTCATGCTCGGTGCACCAGCGCCGTGGTCACCGAAGGCGCTCCTTGACGTGCAGGAAGGGAGTGCAGGGAGGCGCAGGGGCGCAGGGAGGGGGTGCAGGGAGGGGTGGCTGATACTCAGGGAGGGATGGTGCCAACAATGTTGCTATTATGCAGAGCGGGGGTTTGTTGTGCTGCTGGCCTCTCACAACATGCTCTGCTCTCTGGGATGTGCCAGATGCGGCGCTGTGTAGAAGGTGTCAACTCCACAGAATTGTTGCTCTCGTGGTATGGGTTAGGGTTGTCGGCTGATCAGTGACAGCTGAAAATATGTCTCATCGATGACTGCGTTTAAGAGTGTTGTCACGAGTCACCTATGTCCATGACACCAATGACAAAGGGATGACTGCGTTGAAGCGTGTTGTCACGAGTCACCTATGTCCATGCCACCAATGATAAAGGGATGAGGAAGCGGCTGTTCTTGGGCGTTGGCATCATGTAAGGGGGGTGTGTGTGGGCTGCGCCTTGTGCGATGGTGAGGGTGGTGGTACAGGCGGGGATCAACGGTGGCGCTTTGGCCTTGGTGGAGCACGCTTTCCTGCAAGACATGCAGTTCAAAGCAAACTGGTCACCGAGCGGCGGTGCACTGGCCATCTTGGTTGGAGCCTCGGTGGAGATGAATAGCAGCCGCCTAGTGGCTAACACAGCGGACCAGGACGGAGGCGCGGTGTACATCTCCGAGAGCTCCACGCTTCTGATGCACGGCAGCGGGTTCATGAACCACTTCGCTGAGTTCGGGGGAGCCATCAGCTGCATCCAGTCCACCATCGAAGTTTGGGACTCGGGGTTCCAGTACAACGTGGCCCGCGACAGTGGAGGCGCGATGAACCTGCAGTCCTGCCGCGTGGCAGTGGAGCGAGACAGCCGATTTGCCCACAACTCGGCGGCCGGGGGTAATGGCGGGGGATTCTGCCTTCGGGACGCATCTGAACTGAACGTCACGGGGCTCCGGGCGGAGAAGAACTCGGCGGCGGTCTTTGGCGGCGCCATTCGGCTGCAGACCGGCAGCCTCCTGCGAGCATCGCAGGTGCGGGGGCCGTGGCGCCTTCCTCTCTTCCGTGCTGGAGGGCAGTGCTTTGATTTGAGCCGGTTTGACTGCCATGCCGGTGCGCTCTGATACCGGCGCAATCCTGACTGAGTGCTGGAGACCGCCTCCGAGCGGCGCTTTGAGATGCGCGGATCTGGTGTTCAACCTGTCAGACAATAGCTGAACAGCAGGGATGGACCAGGAGGTAAGCAGGACACAGCATCCGAGGTAAAAGAAGTGCAAGTAAAGCTCAAGCTACAGGCAGCAGGCAGTGAGGTACACTGTAGCCGGCTCGGAGGGACAGGGGCCAGGGTCTGGGGTATGGCTATATGCTTCTGTACAGGTCCATATGTCAAGCTCTAGTCACGGCACCAGGAGCGCCCGAGGCCAGGCCAGGCCAGGCCAGGCCAGGCTCAACCCACTTGGCGGGTGCTGGATGCTCAGATTGGATATTGGGAGCTCGGTACCCACCGGGATGTCCGTGAAGGAGTGGAGCTTAATTCTGCGATTAGAATGTTACACGTGTGCCGAGAGATCGGGGCGGCAGGTTCATCCATCATTTGCTGCGGCCGTCAGGTGGTGAAGCCCCGCGCAGCAGCTGGGGAGGGCGCTCGCTACAGGCGGAGAGTGAAGGGAGGGCCGATGAGGTTCTGCGAGATTTGGGCATTGGAGAGAAGGAATGTGTGTAGCCTCAACTTGTGTTCACTCGCGCCGCGCATTCGCTGCGGCTTTGATATGTGGAGGGATGTGTGGCCATGCTGCGTTACGATGAGGGTGGGGACAGTCTTCATGGAGCCGAGAAAACTTGAGCCTTCACATAGGAGATGGCGCAGCAAGCGGCCATCGTGCGGAGCGTACTCGCAGTCTCCCTCTGCGACACCTCTGGGCTGTCTGTTGGATTCGGATGGCATGAGGGAGTGGCTGAGGCTGTCCATTCGATTTGGGCAGCATGGAGGGAGCGGCTGGGGCAAGGCCGCCTCTCTGAGCCTCGTTTGAGGGAGAATCGGTATTCCCACTAAAGGTGGCGGCTTGGAATTTTACAAGAGGGCCCGGACGATTGGGGTGCGCAGAGCGTCTTCGACTGGAACAGTTGCCAGTATGAGGGAGGCTCTATCAGCTCTGATACCAGCACGGTGAGACCTCACCTGATGACGCATTACTGCGAGCGTGAGAACATGCGCCCCGATGCGTCAGGATGGCTGCGCCGGAGGTGCTCTGTCGAAGGCAGAAGTCTGCTCGCCAGGCGCCCCGCTGCGCACCCGGCCACCGGGCACACCACTCCCCTAACCCGCTGCCCTCCCCGACCTTGTCTGCAACCCTCCCTGCATGGCGCCCCCTCCTCCAGCTCCCCCAGCCTCTGACCCCACTCTCTGCCAGCAACCTAAAAACCGTAAACCCTAAACCCTAAATGTGTATGGGTGGCTGGCTCATCCTGCTGTCTTTATCCTTTTGTCCTTATCCTTGGACCGATTCCTTTGGCACCATGTAGCCACAGAAGATCGGCCGCACTATGCACCCACACCGGGAATCAAAGGATTCAGCACACACTTCGGGACACTTTTCCGGATTCTCCGGAGCTCACTAGTGAAGAACGGGACCCCCTAAGCCTCACTGGGCCTCCTGAGCCCCTCTGCAACTGCACCGCCAGCGCGCCGCTGCCATGTCTCTGGAGCCGGATCACTACTGCCCTCCGAGCTGCTCAAGCCACCTCTCCACCACTAAGCCTACGCTCAGGACCACCCCTCTGCTCCCTGAGCCTCACTGGGCCACCTGAGCCCCTCTGCAACTGCCCTGCCGGCGTACTGCTGCTGTGACTCTGAAGCCGGTACACCTCTGCCCCTCGAGCCACTTGAGCCATCTCTCCACCACCAAGCCCACGCTTAGGACCACCCCTCTGCCCTCTACCTGCCCTAGCGCCTGGTCTCAAGAGAGCTTGCCCACCCACGGCACGGCCGGTATTCTCAAGGGCTGTCCCAAGGGGCTGAGATTGATGAACTGGATTGCCCCCATCTGATCTTGCGCACCCGCCACCGATCGGTGGTTGCAACCCTCTACCCCCAGCATCACAGATTTGTCTGATGCTTGCTCTTTGTCTGATACCTCATGGTTTTACACTTGCATGGAGACTTGTCTAAATAAGCCCGGCTATGGGATTTTGGTACCTCGTTTTGTCAGGGACGACCGCAGATTGGGAGTTTTTTGGGGGTTGCGGCTGTCCCTGTGGTGCATACCTGTGTGGCGGGCACTGCCTCTAGAAAGGCTTTGCAGATTGATCGCTCTTGTCCGGTTCCTCTTGGCTGTTACTCTTGGCGGGGGCCTCGTGTTCGTTAACCTAGGTTTGAGGCTCTGGCACCTTGTCGTTTTGTCAGGGACGGCCACGGGATGGATGTAGGTGCTGGGATGTGGCTGGCCCTGTGGTACCTGTCTGGCGGGTGCTGCCTCTTGAGGAGTAAGGCAGACTAGTCTGCTTTCTTTGCAAGGGGAGACAGGGTGGGGCGAACGCCTCGCTCTGTGTCCTCCCTTGATCTCTACGGGGAGCGCCTCGGTGCCCGCTTCCGGTTTTTGCTTTCGTGCATCTTCCATTGTCCGTCCATTGGTTTGCATTCATCGACCAACAGGTTCCATCCATCGACTGTGAAGCCGTCGGGGGGCATGCCGGAAGCAATCGCTTACTCCGATACCCAGGATTCAGCATGCAGTGTCGCGTGAAAACAGGCTCAACTTCACGATCACCCCAACATTCTCGTGCATTTATATGCTGACGGCGGCCTGCCAGATGATTTGCCCTCTGATGGCGGGGAGGAGGGGCGCCCCCGCCAGGTGGCTATCGACAATTCCTCGCTGCTCTTCTCCTCCACGAACTCCGTTGGGGGGACGATTGCGCTGACGGCCTCGAGAATGGCCGTGGAGCGCAGCCGCGTCGCGCACTCCTTTTCCAACATGGGGGGCGCCCTGGCGTGCCAGGGGGGCGGCGTGCTGACGCTGCGCAGCGCGCAGCTCGAGAACAACACAGCGCTTCAAGGAGGGGGGGGGGTGCAGGTGGATACCAGCTGTATTGTGGAGATCCATGAAACCACGTTTCGCATGAACAAAGTGTTATCCTCCGGGGGCCTTGGAGGGGGCATGCTGTTAGGGAGGGCCGTGGTGTGCCACGTCACGGAGAGCACCTTCCACGGGAACTTTGCGATGGAGGGCGATGGAGGGGGCATCTGGCTGAGCTTCCTCATCCAGCGCGTCCTGGTGGTGGACACCGCGTTTGAGGCGGGCGGGGCAGCGCAGGGCACCGGAATCTACGTGAGCCATGTGAGCGGCGCGGTGGACTTCGAGGGCCTGCGCTTCTCGCGCAACGCGGCGGTGGTGGGGCCCAACATCTTCTGGGTGATCAACAGTGGGTTCGAGAGGATCGGGAACATCACCGAGATCACCTGCGTAGAGTGCACGTTTCCTGCGGTCAGCGATCTCTCTCTCCGCGCACTTCTCAGGCCAGAGAGCCACTGATTGGATGTCTGGTTGGCGCCATTCCAATTCCCCCGCCCACCCCTCCGCCCCCGCCCCCGGCCAAGACCCTAAATCTGTGCGGGCGGCTGCTCCTGCAGGACACTGCACTGCTATCCACCTCCGCCGTGTCCTACGTGGTGCTGGAAGTGGAGACCGGGAAGCCGGTGACCGAGTGCACCCTCGACAGCGGGACTAGCCTACCATCGATGGAATACGAGGCGCTGGATTTCTACGGCAATCGGACCATCACGGCGGATGATTTGGTTGTGGTGATAGTGTCGTCGGATGCCACCCTGAGTGGTCCGACCATTGTTCCCATGGACACGGTCAACCGGACGACGCGCTTTGACAACCTCACAGTGTCAGGGGAGCCGGGCGTGAGTTACAACGTGATCTTTGCGCCCTCCATCCAGTCGTGGGAGGCGGTAATAGTCACAGTGCATATGGCGCCGTGCGCCGTAGGCGACGTGTACGACTCCATCTCCCACACCTGCAACCGATGCGCGGAGGGCTTCATCAAGTTCGACTCTCTGGCCACCGAGTGTACCTCCTGCAAGGACTCCGGGATGACTTGTCACGGCGGCAGCGACTTCACCTTAGATGACGGTGAGGGCGCAGCAACCCGTGCCCGTCAGATCAATGCTACCTGACGTGTCAGCCTGCGCTTGCATGTTGCACCGCAAGGTGCCGGCACAGGACTGCCGCTCCCTTCGGCACTGATTTGTGCTTATACGCCCATACGCCCACGTGGCAAGTGGGCATGGGGCGATGCTCCCTCCGCTCGGCAGCACTCAGCGCTGGCCGCGCTTGCTGCCCGTCCGCAGGATATTGGATGGCCTACGACTCCATTGGGGCGGCGTGTAACGTCAGCGATACACAGTGCTTCATAGACCGGGTGTACCTGTGCGATGTGGAGGCGGCGTGCACGACCGAGTACGAGCGCACCAATGTGCCAGGGAGCCACCTGCCGGCGACGGCGGTGTGCGCTTCGGGCTACAACAACGACACGGTGCTGTGCGGCAGCTGCGAGCGGGGGTATTCTGCAAACGCTGCGAAGGAATGTGTGCAGTGCCCTCATGATATAACGGCGTACGTCACCAGTATCCTGTGGACGCTGGTGATCTTCGCCATGATCTATGTCGGCGTCAGGTGTGACACCCAGACCCGTTGTCGGGGTGACAGCTCCGAGCCCGCAGGCTGGGAAGCGATACGACATCGATCCCGTGGTTTTGTGATGGCGGATGCGGAAATGCCGCCGAGAGACGCATGCATGGGAGCTGCGCAGAAGTCTGACTGCGCCGGCTGTGAACTAATTGTGAATGTTGGCAACTAATTGAAACAGCTGGTGATATCAGAGCGGGGCGCCTCTCCGGTCTCCTCCTCCCTGTGCTGACAGAAAAAACGATCTTGTCAGCAATCCCCTACAGCGCAGTATTTATGGCATATACTGACGTGGCATCCGGCGCGCATGCATGTGCTGACGTGGCATCCGGCGCGCATGAATGTGCTGACGTGGCATCCGGCGCTCATGAATGTGCTGACGTGACATCCGGTGCGCAGTATTGTAATCAATTAAGATGTCATCTCACACAGCTGCATGAGCTATTATTATACGGCCCTGCACACCGGAATGCGCTGATGTGTCATCCTGCAAGCAGGAATATGCTGATGTGTCATCCTGCACGTAGGAATATGCTGATGCTTTACTAACGTGAATGAGCTAGTGTGACGTGCGCTGCGCAGAAATGAAGTACCGTGTCATTCAGCGTGAATGACTGTGCTGACGTGTTATCCGGCACACATGAATGTGCTGATGTGGCATCTGACGGGCAGCAAAGCGCTGATGGGGCATCCTGCGTGCAGGGTTTTGTTGACGTGGAATCTAGCTTGTAGTAGTGCGCTGACATGGCATCCAACGCATATGACTGAGCTTGTCATCTTGCAGGCGTGCATTAGCCGGATGGCGGGCCCCGCAATCACGGGAGGCCCTGCCGCCACACGCCGCATGCAGAGCTGCGCCAGTGTGCCGTGTTGCACGCGTCGATGTGCTGAGCTGTCATAATTCGTATACAACTGTGCTGGTGTCATCCGGCTAAAGGAGTGCGCTGATGCTGCATCTGAATCCAGGAATATGCTGACGTGTCGTTGGGCGTGCAGGTATGCCATGAGCATCATGTCGACCCGCCAGAGTAATCGGGTTGCTACCACATTCGAGGATGGGGAGGATATACCAGAGCTTGCTGGGGCCACCTTCGGCATCTGGTGTGGCTGGATGCAGGTGGGCTCCACACCTCCCGCGCATCCTGCCAAATGCCGCATGTGCAGCTGTTTGGCCCAGGATGAGTCCGAAAAGACCATGAAGCCTCATGCTGCCTGTCACTGCTGAAGAGACCACGCGGCCTCATGCTGCCTGTCACTGCTGAAGAGACCATGCAGCCTCATGCTGCCTGTCACTGCTGAAGAGACCATGCGGCCTCATGCGGCCTCTCACTGCTGAAGAGACCACGCGGCCTCATGCTGCCTGTCACTGCTGAAGAGACCATGCAGCCTCATGCTGCCTGTCACTGCTGAAGAGACCATGCAGCCTCATGCTGCCTGTCACTGCTGAAGAGACCATGCGGCCTCATGCGGCCTGTGACTGCTGAAGAGACCATGCGGCCTCATGCTGCCTGTCACTGCTGAAGAGACCATGCGGCCTCATGCGGCCTGTCACTGCTGAAGAGACCATGCAGCCTCATGCGACCTGTCACTGCTGAACAGCGCCACTTGGGTTGCCGTCGGCGTCTGTTGAAGCAGAAGCCAAAAGAATTGCATTATTTTGGCGCACCATTTTCTGGAGGTTCAATTACTCTCGATGGGAGGAAGGTTTTTTATCCACGTCCCCGGTACACTGCACTGCCATGATGGAAGATGGACGATTGCTTAGTTCATCTCACTGCGGCGCGGGAAGCTGCTCCAGGTTGAGGCGGCTGGGTTCGCTGCACGCAGGTCGCCGGACAAACGTTGGACATCTATGACACAGAGGTGGTCCCCAATATGTACCGCTACTTTCTAGTGGTTCCAGGAGCATTAGATCTGAACATCTTCAAGATGATGAACACGACGTGTATCATGAACTGGGCTCTAGGGGACGGCAATGCGGGTGTCCTCGCCTTTGTGGACGGTTTCCGCCTGAACTTCATGTTCCATGCAGCCTTGCCTTGCCTCATTATGGGACCAAACATCTCCAGGGGAGTGCAGGCTGTTTTACACTATACGCGAGAGTTAGGGCAACGGTTCACACGCACCGTCTCAAGGAAAGAGGCCCCAAGGATGAACATGGTGCGCCAGCTCGCAACCAAGAAAAATGAAGAGGTGGAGACGCGCGTCTCATACCTCTCCCTAAGCATCTTTCTGCTGAAGCTGATCCACCCTCAAGTCTCCACCTTCGTTTTCTACATCTTCGCGTGCAGCGCGATCCACTTCCAGAGCGAGCATGCGACGTTTTGGAACGATTTCGACCGGACGCTGCAGTGCTACAGCCCCGAGTGGATGTGGTATGCTGTGGTCGGGAAGGTGATGATAGTTATCTTCGTGATTGGGTTCCCGCTGTTCCTGTTCCTCTCAATTGACCGCCTGTACAAGCAGAAGAAGGTGGAGGAGCTCGGGATTGATGTGTACCATTGGGCAAGGAACCTGAAACATGAAGACGGTGTGTGGTACTCGAGAACTCTGAGTAGGGACGCCTTACAGCCCAGGATAGAAGGTGACGGCGTCACTCCTGGCGATGACTGGATCATCGTGCACCCTTACTTTGTCTCGGAAGATTGTGACACGTCATGTTTGGCCAACATTTTGAATAAGCTTGAAGAGGACAACGTCGACCACTCTTTCAAGATCATATGCAAGCCGTTCAGGAGGAAGTTTTATTGGTGGAGTATTTATGAGATTTTTCAGAGATTATTGCACAGTTCGGTCGTCATTTTGGTGCGCATGATTGATAAGAAATACGATACATTTTACGGGCTGTTCATTTCGTATACCTCCATGCTGATCCAGGCATACGTATCTCCCTATATCCTTTCTCCAGATAATCAGCTGCAGACGTGCATTATGTTCAACTTCACTGTTCTCAATACTTACTTTATTGCCGAAGAATATGTATTCGAAGAGGGCGCTACGGAGTCCTCTGTGATGGGAGTGACCATGCTCACTGTGCAGTTATTGATGTTATTGTGGATCATGAAGCTGCTGATTATGGAACATGGACCTCTCATGTTTAAGAAAGTGAATCGAGCTGCCACATTCACCAGAAGAAGATTAACCTCGATCAATTCTGCTTTCGACCTCAGAAACTTCAAGGCAAGGACCGGGCCTCGCGGCTCCCTGGATGAAGATGGGATCGAATGTCACACACCCTCCTCCGACCAACCGATACTCGATTTGCAAGACAGCATATCGCCTCAACACCTGATGTCGGATCCGTCGAAGGTTGATTGGACTTTCAACACAGCATATGATGATGACGATGAAGAAGATGCCATTGAACTGATGAAAAACTGAGATTTGTAGGAATGGAAGAGGCTAGAAATGTTCCCATGAACTAATGATTACTCTTGCCGAGTAGAGAAGCTGAAGTTGCGAAAGCAAAAATGGTGTCACATGAAAAAAGAAGAGTAATGCCCCCAACGTCTATTCGACATGATCGCGCATTCTAAAATTATTTGAAATTTCAAAAATCAGCGGGAAATCGCAGTAAGTTAGTAAGGTTCGTAGGGCACTAGTAGGGTACATATCGCATATAGCCGTGTACCTGTCCATCGAATGGGCTATACAATGATTGTGAGCAGGTACAAATCGCATATGATTAAACGTTGTCCGCAGCACATGCATAATCGTTCATGTTTGATTTGAATCATCAACCCCCATTTTTTCTCATCTTCAAACGGAACAAATTCGGTCAATCATATCGTAGTCTTTCAGCAATATACCCGTACCAAGATCAAGCATCGTTATTCGATACTGCGGTAGTATATATTATAGTCAGAATATTGGCATCCCTGATCAATGAACCACTCGCAATGGCGCAGATATCGTATGTTGCAGCAGCTGTATAGGATTACGCTGGCGAAAACCGTTGGTTCATATCGGTAACAGGCGAATTAGACGACAGCAAAATTAGTCTGTGCACTATGTGGGGGTACGAAAGTAGACAGTGCAATACGCATATGTTTTCGCCTACAACACAAAGCAGGGGCATGCACTGCAGCTACACGGTCATCGAATGCCACCCACAGTGCTGGAAGATACTTATGGTATACTATCTTATCCGTCAGTGTCCGATCGCAAAGTCGATAAACTTACGGTGCCGACGTCGGAAAGTCTCTATTATTCGTATCAGTACAGACTGTCTGTCGAATCGAGGATGATTGATCTAGACAATCTCGAATATAATCTTCAGAAATACTCGGTAAGAGTCAGTCGACTGATGCACTACTGCATGACAGTCATCCCAAAACAATATCGGTATGACGAGTCATATCGGTAGTAATCGATGTCAGCCTATCGACTCCCGATCGATCGAGGCCTGTCATTTTGACAGACGTCGATTGTCTTTCTGGAAGCACGAGGAGTGGGCTTCTCAATTAGCAATTCATCGATTTGACAAGGCTCCAAAATCAGCATGCCCCATTGGCACTTTTGTATCTGCGAACGGCAAAATGGCGTATGTAATAGCGTATGAAGATAGGAAATAATGAAATAAGATAGAAAATATGCACCGATCTTTACAGGTTGAACTGAAAAATGTAGACAGAAAAACAGTACGTCCCTTATTAGGATAACATGTCGAATCTATCACAAAATCCTTTAAGGATATTCCACATTTAATTAATGCATGCCTCCGTCGTTTAGTTTGATGATGCTGCCCGAAAATCGCGGCGCAAATCGCGTGCACGTTTACTCACTATATGTGCAACTACATGTAACTGGCCATGATATCGCGGGGTAATTGCAAAGTCCTATGCTGACCTCCCCCCTTCAGGTGCAGCAGCCGTAATTGCAACAAGTATCCTAAATAAACGAATAGATCGTATTATCAATATATGCACATCTAAAACAATGCGACTCCTCCTAATGGGTACCTACTACTAACATTTGCAGGTTCACAACGTTTAAGCCTTCCCTCTTTACCTATATACCTCGTTAAATCACAATGCTCATGAGCGTGGTATCCAGTCTGCTATCAGATAAATAAGCCTCGCACGCAAAGTACTGCAGCAAAGATGTTACAAGCTTCGTTTGCTGCGGTCCCATCGGTTCCGATTCGACATGTGCCCAAGGATGGATTATGAGGTATATTAACGAAACAAATCATAATTTGCTACATTTGAATACCTTCAGGGCATGGTGCACTAAACACACTGTTATAACCTACCAGCAGGCCACCCCTGCACGTTCCAGTAAGTGGTTTGCTCAATATATTGAGTTTGGTGGCATTTGCTGGGTTGGGGGACCTTGCTCAAGTCATAAATATGGATACCAATACTTCATACATCTTAAGTATGTGACTAACGTAGAAGTTGGGACAATTTCCGCGCTCATACTGATCATATAATGCAAAAATCTGAATTCGCCTTTTGAGTGTTAAGCGTCACATGAAGCACCACAACCCGTCGGTTCCAACACACGACGAGACGGACCCGATTTTCATCGGCATCGACGGTGTTGGGACATGATGAGACCGACAGACCGCGTGATATCTCTGGGTCCGTCAGATCCGAGGCTGGTGAGACCGCATATTATTTGGGTAGCGGATCATTTTTGTCGCATGGATGGTTTTTTATGTCGCAAATTATTTTGTCGCGGCTACGACAACAATAATGAAGCTGCGGGTCTGTTTTGTCGCAGCTGCGACAAAATAGATGTCTAGGGGGTATTTTGTCGCAAAAACTTATCAGAAATTTATTAAAATTTTAATCAAGAATCAAGAACCAAATATGGAGAAAAAAAAAACCAGGTGCCACGAAGTCATCAAAATGATACACAGTAATTCACAGCAATTCCATTCAGGTATATTTTGAACATATAGAAACGATAACAGCTATTTCAATACAGTTAGTTCAGCTATTTCAATACAGTTAGTTCAGCTATTTCAATACAGTTAGTTCAGCTATTTCAATACAGCTAGTTCAGCTATTTCGATACAGCTAGTTCGATCAGCTACTAATTGTTTATGAGCTATTACGTGGCAGGTTGCCACAAGGCTGACTAGTTAGCAGTCACAATATGGTAAGCTACTTTGCTTTCTCAGCAGCTATTTTCTCTTTCATGGTGCGCGGGCGGTTGGGTGCAAAAGCCCGTTGCATCGTCCCAAAAATGTCCAGCTCCTCCTTAAGGTAGTACGCAGCCAAGATGTGAGGGCAGCTCTTGTAGCTCCAACACCAGTCACACGAGCACGCGTCCCCGTCAATGGGACAATTCGGGATCCTGAAGGTTGAAGTAGACCTCCAAGATGTCCTCGGAGTACTTTCGAATCTGGCCCATGGAATGGAAGAACACCTTGGGATTCTCACCACGGATGATCTGCCGAAACTTACTCACGCGCAGCTTGTTGACCACCTTCCCAGTCGAGGTCAAGGTCATGTATATGAAGTCAAAACCATCGAGGCGCTGGGGATACATGTAGAGGTTTGTTTCCCCAACCTCCTCAAATACCAGTGCACAAGCCGCCTTCAAGAAAGGAAGCGCATACCTGTACAGTAAGATTACTTATCAGCGATTGGGGGTATGTTACAACATGCAGGCATCATGAAACGTCGACGGAATATGATGCAGCAGCATAGAAACATAGGAAGGTGGGAGAAAATCACCGGTTGCTAATGCAGTGAGAGAGCGTGTCACGGTTCTTGAAGCAACGAGTCGTGATCAATGTCTGAGAAGATTGGGTAAACGCGGTATAGTGGGAAGCTTTAGGCACGACATCACGTTTATCCTCACGGTGGCCACGTTCATTAGACTGCATGAACGTGGCATCCCACTTGCACCTCGATTGAACGAAACGTGCCGCTCATGAGTGAAGTTGTGAACCGCACGGGCGAATGCGCTTAGGTATAGGGCTGTCCAATCCGACTTGGCGACATAGGCAATCAGCTGCCTCATTTCTGGTTTGAAAGCGCCCTCGAGCGTCACTCGGTCCGCAAGCACTCTTTCTCGGTGCACGTCAGGTGCATGCCTGAATAAAAAACAGTCGGAGAGATGGGGTCAGTCAGAGAGATGGTTGAGAATATTGTTGAGAATAGTATGATTGATATGATAAAAAAAAAAAAAAGTGACACCGGATCGCCAGGGCTATCAATCTCAAGCGCGACAGCCGTGAGAGCCCGCATGGGATCACCACAGATGAGAGAGATGGGAAGGTCGACGTCAAAGGCAAGCTTGCCATACTTGCGTAGAGCTTTAAGGCCAACGAGGTAAGAGAACTTGGACTCGGACTTGGCAAATATATAAAGATATAGGTAATACGATTGGCAAGGCTTGTGTCTGGAGTCAGAGAAGGAAGCCCACTGCCCGTTGTCCTCAAAGGTCACACCGTCAACACCCATGTCGATGAGAATATGATCACCTTGTTGTTTACCAAAGGACGCATCAGCTTTGACACAAAAATGTTATTCCCATTATGAGATTGGTGCTCGCGACGGATGTTTTCACCCAGAGTCAGACAGGTCATGACGATCGCCGGAGCAAACTCGTCGGACCTGCATAGGAACACATATGAATTCGTTCGGGAAACTATACAGATCTGAAACCCGAGAGAAATCTTTTCACAGGGGAGTATCCGAAGCTTTTCAACACTGCAGTAATCACTCACCAATAAGAAAGTCCTAAATTTGGGGTCAGCCAGCGAATTTCGTCAAGTTGTGACCCCCCCCGCCAGCGCCAGCGACCTATGAAATTGCTAAGAATAAGAAATCCCGATTTCGTAGCTCAGCCAGCCAATTTCTTATTCTTATTACTTAAGGAGGAGGCAGCCAGCTATCATGAAATTGGCACTCAGCGACGGCCACAGTAGTAAAATTTTAGTATGGATCCTGCTAGCCGTGAGCAGATAATGGAGTTGGGTGGTGCCACGGTTGGGTGCAAAAGTTTTATTCTAACCACAGGCGTGGGTACAACGTGGAGGTAGTGTACGAGGATGGCGACCGTAGGGACCATATCTTGCGAGTGCAAGAGTATGGATATGGAGATTCGACAGTCGCTGGAA
This sequence comes from Cymbomonas tetramitiformis, assembly GCA_001247695.2. Taxonomy (NCBI): domain Eukaryota; kingdom Viridiplantae; phylum Chlorophyta; class Pyramimonadophyceae; order Pyramimonadales; family Pyramimonadaceae; genus Cymbomonas; species Cymbomonas tetramitiformis. The sequence continues at coordinate 40,361 of LGRX02005373.1, forward strand.
CGTGGTGCATGCTCAAGAGCACTTGAGCGAAGGCTATGCGTGTGCATTTGTTGTTATCAGTTGTCTCTCTGAATACCTGAACTAATGTATATCTGAATAGGTAAGTGACAGCTGGTGTTGCTACAGTTTGATAGTGTAAGCACAACATATATGTTTTTATGAACAGCAGAGTGATAGCTGGTAATTTGCAATCATATGCACGGTGTAAGCGCGGTACATCTGAATAGCCATGTGATATTTGATAACTCACTTTTCGCCGACAAGCCAGCGTTTGCACCTCCGTTCGAAAAAATTCAATAGTCTGTATGATATTTTTATTGAGATAAATTGTGTATAACCATCAAAATCCTTGTTAAATCGAGTAAACCCACCAAATAATCCAGCCAAAATTTCTTAACTAGCTTTCACTATGATTCAAGCCAGCCAGCCCCTTGATTTCTTATTTTGGCCAATTTCTTAAGAAATTAAAGCTAGCCAGCAAATTTCGTCAAGTTGTGACCCCCCCAACGCTGGCTGGTTTCTTATTGCTATTATTTCTTATTGGTGAGTGATTACTGTACGTGACAAAGGGGGATCTCTCGAAACTAACCCCCGGAAACTCCGCGCCCCGTTCCGGAACAGACCAGAGCCCGACCAAGGCGAGGGGTGCCAAGTAAAACATGAGGTCTGACACGGTGTTACCCGATGCGACATGCCTTGCAATACTTGTAACAGAGCCCAGATACTTTTTATCTCGAGAGATATTTCGCAAAAAGAAAACACAAGGAAATAGAACAAACATGTGAAAGCAAGAAACAGGAAAGCGTTCACTCAGTGCACCCAAAAGCAGCCGCACCCGCTTTTTAAGCCTTTGAAAACACTACGTGACAAAGGGGGGCGGTATTAAAGGTACTAGGCGGATCGATCTCAAAAAGAAATCTCCACTAGGCCATCTGACCGTAGGATCATGTGCGCGACAGTGCTTCGCTTTTTGCATCACAACATGCCATGCCATAACGCGAGGGTGGCGTCGCGATAAATGTACGCGACTGCAGTGGCACTGTCATCGTTAGCGTCTGGCGATCGTGAGATCGGAAGTTCGTCTGTGTCGCCCGTTGGGATTCGCGCTTTGCTGCTGCTGCTGATGATGATGATGATGATGATGATTAAGTAATTTGGTCTGGTTCCAAATCATAAGGAGCAGAGGTAATAAGTAAAAAGTTTTCACCTTTCGTAGGACACCACGAATGTCTCAGCGCGACCCTTGTTAAGGGACCAAACAAAGAAATCCTCGCGTGTGGCGGGCATCTCGTTGGACGCCACCCAAGTGTTAAGTTGTGCGACGGTATCAATTGAATGCGACTCTGGTAAGAAACAAAACAAACATTAGCACACTCAAACATCACACATGGCGAGGTGAAGCGCACACATGGTCACAAACACAGCGGGGCACGTCAGGTAATTGTTTGTTAAAACCGATACCCGAGGACGTCGGGATAGTTCGCACCTGAGCCAGGACACCCGCCGTTGGCGCTTGACAAAGTTCCGGACTTGTTGCATGGAGGGGTAATTTGCACGGTCTTCCTCGGACCCATCCCAGCGATCTCCGACGACGGCACGCAAGGCGAGCATAGGCTGCCCGCGATTGGCAGTTGCGTGTTGGGAGATCTCCTCCCGGAAATCTAAAGGCACCCCGACGTGTTTGCCAGAGGCGACCTCAAAGTGCTCACTGCCGTTGTGGAAGACATCCCACTTCCCAGATGCCACGTTAAACTGATATTTTTCAGCGTATGGGCAGGGATTCCCGTCGGCGTCTTGGTGTGTCAGACAGCCGTAGGTGCGGGAATATTCCGACTGCGTCAATCTGACCATGTGAATGGCCTGGGACTTGACGAATGCCCGATGCTCCTTGAAGATGTCAAAGGGCGTGCGGGAAGTGAGGTACACCCAATCCGTTTTAATCTGCACGGTACTAGGTTGGTCAGTGTGCAAAGAAAATCCGTTACGCCATAAACCGGGATGGGTAAAACATAATTATTAAGGGTGACAGTCAAATATGCAATTCTACACAGATTGATAGACACGATAAAATAGTGGGAAAGCCGAACCTTTTCGTCTTATTCGGGACATCCTTGTTGTCGGAGCAAGCGGGTTGTTCGTAAGGGTTAAGGGACAAATCCAGCAGCGGGGCACGTTCGCCAGCAACAGCATTAGCAAAACCCGGTCTGGTAACCGCATTTCCGCCGATCTGCGAACAAAGCATAATGTTTCAGCCAGAGGCACGCTTAGAGGCTCGCATAAACAGGAGGGCCACGGGGTATGACATGCATAAAACTAATTAGGAGTGACCTCCAGGTTCACGTCGCTCCATTCCTCCGTGATATCAAATGCCATTACTGCAGGGTGTCTCGTGGGTTGAAAGTTGGCGTATTCATTCCAAGCGGCTTGAGCACGTTGGGGCAGGACATTTTGTGTGGGCGGGCAATTTTCGTTGCTCGTTTTGCAGAGGGAGAAAGGTGCAGCCAGGAAGGGAGCACCGACAAAAAATCGAATTAAAGCGAGGGAAGGCGAACAAACCTTTTAAACATCTTCTCCAAAGCCCTTGCTTATCCGCTTGACATTCGTTGCCTAGAGGGATAAGGTCTTATGCCTCTAATGTTGGACAGCTGGACATGTTGGATAAACTTAGAGGGGCAGGCGGCTAGGTGTCAGGTGGCCTGGCTGGAAACGGCAGGCTTGCTATCCTATCCTGAAAATGTGGAGTTTTAGCGGGAGAGATGTCATAACGGAGACGGGTGGTTTTTTTTAAAGTAAAACTGCGGCTTGCTGTGCGGTGAAGGTTCTTGCGAAAAGCTGCTGAGCCGCAAATAGTTACCACAGTCGCCAAACCGGGTCCAAGTAGACAGATAGTCTCAGGGTAAGAGTAGCTTTTCCCGCTGTTGACACTCGCGCGACGGATGCCGGTTCGATGATTTGGAGACATTCCGATCGATGGAGGACTGTCGCACATGCGTCTTCCGAACGAATATCGTGTTACCTCATGATGTATTCAACTATTCATTTGAATTCTCGAATTCATCGTCGCTGTCGATGGAGACCTGTCGCTGTGGCACCCAACGATCCAAGGGGCATAAACGCGTAATATAAACTAGTTTATAGCATAATATAAACTAGTTTATATTATATGCCCCTTGGTCGCACCCAATGCGACAACTTCGTGAAGATATTGTCTTCGGAACGTATCCATTAGCACGCGAAATCGGACAGTCCGATCGTTCGGTCGACGATTCGATCGATCGGTCGAAAATCAGTTGATGTAGGATTGGAGTATATTCAAGATCGCTGCGACAATTTGAAGATCTTGTCTTCGGAACGTATCCGTTAGCACGCGAAATCGGACAGTCCGATCGTTCAGTCGACGATTCGATCGATCGGTCGAAAATTAGTCGATGGAGGATTGTGTTGTATTCAAGATCACTGTGACAACTTGAAGATCTTGTCTTCGGAAACGAATCCATTAGCACGCGAGATCGGACAGTCCGATCGTCCGGTCGACGAATTGATCGATCGGTCGAAAATTAGTTGATGTAGGATTGTGTTGTATTCAAGATCCTTGCGACAACTTGAAGATGCCCTTCTTCAAGAATCTGTCATCTCACTGTCCGATCGTTCGGTCGACGATTCGATCGGGCGGTCGAAAAATAGTCGATGGGGGGATGGTGTATCTTCCAAAGGCGAGCGACAACGCTGAAGCTAAAAAATTGTCACGTGGAAAGTTTTTTTGGCAGTTTTGACAGTGTTCCTATGACGATGTCGTTTCGTCCCTCCACATTTTTTGTGAAATCGTTCTTTGTCCCGTTAAGGGAACGAAGCCCCGTTTCCGTTTTTTTCAGAAGATTCGGGTTTTTGACGTGCGACAGAAACATTTTCTTGCGACAGCGACAGAAATGACCATGCATGCGACAAAAAAGACCGGGTTCCTATTATTTGGGTCCGTCAGTACTCTTGTTCCCAGAGTTTCTCCGAGCGCGGCCTGTGACACGCGAGGAACGACGTTACAGTTTATCGAAGAGGCTCGGAGAAAGTTATGGACCCCAGAAACGTTACAACCCCTAAGTATATTTTAGTCCATAAGCTCTGGGGACACGAGTAGGTCCGTCAGCGTCGCAGTTCTGGCGAGTGGTGACGTGGTGACGTGACATATGACACACCAGCACCATCACCATATTGATCGGATGAGACGTCCAAAAAGTCGTGCGAAAATGGTACTCGTGTCACCGCCGCTCGTGACACCGCACCGTCGGGGATGAGACCGCGACCGTGGGGGTCTCGTCTGTACGTGTCACCGGATCCGAACGAATCCGATCCTGAACCGGTATCAGTACCGATTGTGGCACTGGCCGTTTGCTCTTTTCTTCAATATTCATATTGGCATATGATACTAGGCCAGTCGATCTAAAGATCTACTGACATTTGCGAAATTAATCGGCATCGTAAGCATCGTCATTTTACGATCGGACGGCACTGGCGCGACACGATTATAATGATTACGCAGAGTTTTATTACTCTGACGATTGCAATTTTGAATTCTCTTTTGTTTTCTCAATTCTGAATGGCATAACCTCGGGGTGGCGTCGCGGCATTCGTTTGTACGCGAATGCAGTGGCGAACTGGCGATGTCATCATTATCGTTTGGCGGTCGTCAGATCGAAATTTTGTTGGTTTCGCCCGTTGAGATTCGAGCTTTGAGTAGGTAAGTATTTACGTATTTAAGCAAGTATTAATAAGTAATTTGCCCCAAGGGGTATACACTAAGGGGATGCCACGCCCAGTATGCAACGCGGTGGCTACAGGACGCACGCGCCCACAGCCGTTCGTGTCACCTCTCATTGCAAAATAATCCAGATGCACCGCTAGATCCCTCTCGAATGCCATTTTCCTCGCTTCTCAGCGTTTCCAGTGTTTCCAGTGTTTTCAGAATCGCTTCCTGGCTTCCATAAATCAAAAATCGGTTCTCGGCGGAAAGTACATACTGCTCTTTCCTGCTGTGATATATTACAATATGTATACTTTGAAGTGTGCATATTGCAATACCATCCATCAGCACGTTGACCTTAACTCTGCCGCATTGAGCATATTCATATTTCGCACTCTAGCTTTCAGATGTCTTGAGCAATGTGCAAGATCTAGGTTACGATCCAAAAAAATCGGTTCTCTAGCACTATGATTCTACTTTGCGAGTCACGGGCTGAGTGCTGCACCGAACATATCTACCAGCATTCATACGTTATATTTAGCGATGCAACGGGAATCTCCCATAAAGGTGAACTTTTGAACATGCACTTTGCATTTGTTGTTGGCATCCGCCCTTTGGGTGTTTCCGCCCGAAAGTTTATACCCCTTGATTTCAAGGTATGGTTTGCCGGAGGTCAACATTAGCATAAAAATTTGCAGATCTAGATCTCGAGATATATGTGTTTTTAGTTGGTGCTTAAGTATGGTTAAGTATGGGAGATCGCGGAACGGTATCGACCATAACTTCTTCATGCCTTAACCACTTGACTCCCCGAAGCGCATAATATGTTTAGATAGGTTCAGCCAACCTATTTATCAAATAAATAAAAAAATAAATTTTTATGCTAATGTTGACCTCCGGCAAACCATACCTTGATTTGCCCGGGTCCGTCCTTATAGACTAAAGAGTAGGGGTTAGCAGACGGGAGCTCGTTCTTCGGATTTCGGATCGTCTTCCATCTCTTCAAGTCTTCTTCTCCGGGTACATTAGTAGCTGTGGTTGCAAATTCGTTAGGCGCATACCAGACAAAAACTCCTCTCCCCTTTGCGCAGTAGGTACCGCATGGCCAAGCCGCTGCTCTGTCTAGCGTCGCTGCTGCTCTATGCCGCCACTGCGCATGCTCGTCTCGTACAGGAGAATATGACGGCCGCATCGCTCACGAGCGCAGTCCCCAAAACGTGCACGTCCACCACTGCGTGGGCCCAATCCACGCGTTCACTCGTGCTTTTATGGGGCGGGTGCAAAAACTGGTATGCGTACAAGTGCGACGGGAACGACAACCACCTCGCTCTGCACTTAGAAGCCGCGCGCAGCAAGCAGTCGACCCAGACGGCTCCGTGAACCTGGCCTTCTGGTACACCGGCGCGCTTCCCGGTGCCTGGGTGACTTCTGCATTACTCGGAAGTCAGTTGAATATCTGGCTGTCCAGTGGCAATTTCTGCAAGGTGACGGGTATGGCGCGAAAATTACGGCGTATGATGAACAAACGCGGCGCGGAGAGATCAACGTGCCCGTGCCTAAGTGCTTTGCGGACAGTCTTTTCACGATCGAAGCCTCGCTTGGAAGTGGAGGTCAGCTCGGCTGCGGGGGCGAAACTCCGTGTAAAGGTAGTGCCCCTGTACACCCAGATTCCCCCAACGACTATTTGCACACGGTTGGGCCGTGCCAAGCTTCGGTGACAGTTCAGGTGACTGGCGCCTCTGATTTGCAAGTGTGTTGCTCTTGTGGCTCGAAATGCCGCCTGTGCGCGGGCAGCGTAGCGGAATGCCCGAACGTGTGCACCAACACCGAGTGCAGCTTTGATTTATGCAAAAGTATTCGACCGTCGTCATGCACCGGTGGACACGAGTGCCCCGCTGGATTTTCGGGTGGCTCAGCGACGTGCTATGTTGATGAGCCCGACCCGAGTGATAAAATATGCGTGGACTCCGCTTTTTCCTAAATCTACAGTATGTACTGGCAAGTTCGACTACAGCGGATCTGGGTCGTACACAGACTGCGCCGAGGAAAAGTATAGAGCGATTTCGAGTCTTGACAGGGAGACTGTGGTTGCCTAGTTTTCTGCTCCACATTTTTGGTGCTGAGGCATGCAGTTGGACGCCTGCCACCACTCTATCACCGCCGTACGACACGATCGTTCCAGGTTTGCCAACTGGATGCTACTACAGGATTGAGCAAATAGGCGTCTGCTCACATATATAGACACGGATAGGAGGTGAAAAATATAGACGACCTCATATTTGCATATCAGTGATGTGAACCTGCTTATCCTGAAGTGTCCCTGAGTGTAACCGTCTACAGCTCAAGCTTTTATGACCAGTTTGTATTTGTGCTGCAGCCAGCCTTGGAATACTGTGTGCTTTAGTATACAGAACCATAGTCAAGTTTTAAAACAATCGTTTTCTACTGTCACCTCAGGAAAAATCACCGAGTAAGCTGAGCAAGCGTAGGGAAACGCACCAACCGAGCACTGTAGACCAACTAAAGGTACAACTTACGAATTTGAGAATACTACAAAAATGCTACTTGTTCCTTTGCACAGTAATGGCATTCAATACACTGGATTGTCTTTTCCATTTGAACTTGATGCTTTCGTTGTCGCAACTTCTGCAAATCATGTTCATGAACAATACCGCGACTCAGATATGATACCTATAGCAGTGGTGAGATGGTAATGGGCAGATTTGATGGTACCCACGAGTTCCGGTCGATAATACATGTTACGTATAAATAAGTTCCTTGACACTTGCAATCACCTTTGCCGCCATCCAAAACTACAAAATGCCATTTTTCATGTTATTTCCATTTTAAAAAATTTGTGTGCTCCAATTACTCGAAGGCCGATATACCCATTTCCCAAGTTCAAAGTGAATGTAAAAATGAGCCAAGACATAAAATAGCCACCTCTTTGCATAATATAGATGTTGCAAAATGCCCATGACCACTTCCCTCATATCCGAGTTGCGGAATCGATCATATTTCCCAGTAAATAATTTTGTCTAGGGTGTCACGGAGAGCAGGGAGAAAGCCTATTGCAGTGCGTCTAGGCGGGGTGCTGCTCTGAGTTGCGGTTATTATGCCATGGCACCAAAGGTTTACAGAAAAGTTTCGAAAATAAAATTAGGTAAGATCTAATAGTTCCCAAAATGTTTCAAATGTGAAATGCATGTTCCTCACACTAGTTGGCGCCTTACGGTCTGGGAAATATTGACCACCCTTTCGGGACCCATACAAATCAAATGACCCTGTATGTTCAATGTTGGAAATTTGAGGCGCCCATTCAATTCATCTAAATGGAATATTCCCAATCGAGTGTTACACATCACACCTCCCAACTATTTTACATTATGTACAGAATCATTATCTTGCACAGGAGGTCTGTGTGATGCATATGGAGGCAAAATAGAAGACAATGCCACTCCTGCTACTAGCCTCACAGGACTGATAAGAGGACATGGATGTGAATCTTCGTACATCAGTAGTCGATTCATCATCCATATTATGATGTGCACTTGAAGGATTTTAAGAACTCTGTCGCCTCCCGCGTCTCCTTCTGCCTTTGCCACCAGCTCCAGTTGTGTGCTTGCGCCATGAGCTCAACGACCCGTGGTAGTGCCTAAGCCAGCAACATGCCGTCACATCGGGATTATTCATCATAGGGCCATGGCCATCACCCTATGCCATGGCCTTCCCAAATCTAAGGAGAAGAATGAGCGCGTGGCAGCTCATGCATCCTTTGCCCCTTTGAGCACGCAGGTGCCACATTTGGCCAAACCAACAGACAATCCAGCGGTGGTGGTGCAAAGGGGGATGCGCGAGCATGAGGCCCAGTGCCGTCAACCTAAAATACTAGAGCTCGTGCAGTTGCACTCAGACCTAGGGGTGAGTGGCACGCAACCAGCCCCACATGTGCTAGATATGTGATGGCAACAATCCTCGGGCAGCCATCTTAACCTGGGCAATGCCAGCAATTGGCTCACACTCAACAAATTTCCGTCCAATATAAAAGGAGGTGCATGAACACCTCGAGAGCCCCGCATATGCCACGAGCTCTCAAAACATTGTTTTCACCACGAAACATTGGTGTGGATGCGGCACTAGGCACTCTTGTGTGACCGTCAACAAATCAGATTGAGGCTGCATGGGTGTTGAGAGGGCAGGCCGCGGGCAGGACCTCCAGAGCGGCGTCGGCATCGAGGAAGGCGAGGCGGGTACGCCTGGCCAGGAAGTCCGCGGCCTTGCAGCAGTACTCGTTGTGGCACGCATACACCACCTCCGCTTCGATCATTGGGTGCCCCCGAACCAGCCGGCGCCCCAAATTGCCGTCCTCCGCGATCTGCAGCAAAGCACGCCCGCGCGCCGCGCCAGGGGGGCCCTCAGCGCAGCCAGCTCGGACCCAAACAAAGCACGCCACATCCTCCAAGCAAGAGAAATAAAGCTCCCACTCGTTCTCAGGGACAATTGGCGGTCCACGAAGCCGGAGACGCCAGCAAGTGCCTTTACGCCCGTGCACACGAACACCCCTCGACTACACAACAAACCTGACAACCAACGGAATGCGGGCGCCCATCTCCATGGTCAACAGCGCATGACCACTTCAGTCAGTTACTGGTAATGTGAATGTCCTCGACTGCAGTGATCAGTGGCAGAGGGCCGCCGACCAATGCCATGAGCGGTGTGCGGCCGTTTACCTTAGTGATCAGTTGTGCGTGGTCGCCGTAGGAATATGACAAGTGCCTTGCCACTCTGCGCACACAAAGCCCTCACCACCCCCCTCGCCCTCTTGCACTTCGGCCTCTCGTGCAGATCATGCACTCGCTATTTTGGCATCGCCGGACAAACAGCATCATCTACTGGATACTGACCCCGCCACAAACTAGTCCTGCAATCCCTCATCCAAGTGATTGGTGGGTTCCGTCTGATCAGACTGACGACGATGCTGGAGGTCAGCTAGCGCCGAGTCTTGTACTCATATCTGACAGCATGTGGGATGCTGCAGGGTTTGATGCCTCGGGAGCTGAGTGCGCACATCTCCGAAGGATGGGTCGCTTGAGCCGGCACTCCCGGCTCCGCCAGCTCCAGAGCCGCAGAAAGACTTCGGGATATGCCTTCGGCTCGGGAAGGTCGAGGGGAAGAACCTGGTGTCAATGGCCCCGGGGCGGTGGGGGACGACGTAGTTCTGCGCCACCTCTGTGAAGGCTGCGCGGTGCCAGTTCACGGCCCCGATCACAGGGAGGTCTGTGGTCTTGCACGGCCCGGCCTGGAGGCCTCCCACGCGCATCGCCGTGTCCACCGCATCCTGGACCCCACCCGCCACCGGCCCGCCTGACAGTCCGGAGCTGCTGAAAGCTGCACAGTGCAGCAGATTATTACGTTTAATCTGGAACCCCGCGGAATTTTAATGGTTCGAAAATTTGCCGCCGCTTGACCTGAGCCTGTTCCACTACCTGTGCCAGTGCCGGTTCGAACTTTCGACGTGTTGCCTACATCCTGACAAGTGTACACGTAGGAGTCCAAACAGGCACGGAATCAGCTCTGTTCTTTTGCGCTTCCCACCTAACCCAACCTAGAATCTCTGTACTGGTTGCAATGAACACTTTACTAGGTGATAACATTCAAGAATGGATTTTGACTAAGTCTAGCTGGATAGCTTAGCGACAGTACCAGCTAGACAAAAGCTATTCATGTAAAGAATGTACTGTATGCAGTGTGCCTTTTTGGCGATTGCGATCAAGTGTACAAAAGAAGCCACAGAGATCGCGCCAGGATTTCCACACACTGCGAGGCCGCACAGAATTCAGCTCATTCTCAATTGGTCGAACCTGGAGGGATGCCCCGGGGAGCTGAAAAGGAGTGTGCCACGGGGCAAAGGGGCATCGTCACCCTCCAGAGAGATCTTGCTGTCCTTTAGCTTTACAGCAGCCAGCTGCGAACTTCACGCCCGGGAAGAACACAGGATGGAGGTGGAGGAACGGAGTGGTGGACGAATGAATGGTGGATAGAGGGTGGAGGATATGAGCGACTTGTACAAGGGAGAGCACAAATATATATACGTTGTATATATACTTCGTATATATATACACACACACACGGGATTATCGGCCACCGGGAGGGCTTGGGACACACAGGCAACTGTGGGGATGGGACCCCAAGTAGGAACAGTGCGGCGTGACAGTTACAGCGCAAGTGTGGAGCGCATTGCTCAAGTTCGCGGCCACCTCGAAAGGCAATCAGCGCAAGGGCTCCAGTCACGGGGAGTTGGTGCGGGGGGTAGAGGGCTACAGGCGCAAGTCGGTGGCGGATGCGCAAGTTTGGATGAGGGCAACCCAGTTTATCATTCTCAGCCCCTTGGGACAGCGCTTGGGCATTCTGGCCGTGGCGTGGGTGGGCAAGCTCTCTTGAGACCAGGCTGTAGGCGGCAGCGGGGTGATGTGGGGTGTGGGCTTGGTGGTGGAGGGGTGGCTCGATTGGCGGGGGTGAGCCGGCTCCAGAGACACAGCAGCAGTGCGCCGGCAGGACAGCCGCAGAGGGGCTCAGGTGGCCCAGTGAGGCTCAGGGAGCAGAGGGGTGGTCTTGCGCATGGGCTTGGTGGTGGAGATATGGCTCGCGCAGATCGGGGGGCAGGGATGGACCGGCTTCAGGCACAAGGCGGCAGTGCGCTGGCGGTGCAGATGCAGAGGGGCTTGGGTGGCTCAGCGAGGCTTAGGGGGTCCCATTCTTCACTAGTGAGCTCCAGACAATCCGGATGAGTGTCCCGAAGTGTGTGCTGAATCCTTTGATCCCCGGCGAGGGTACATAGTGCAGTCTCCTGTGGCTACGGGGTGCCAAAGGATTCGCAAGGATAAGCATACACTGAACGGCATGAGATCGGCCAACAAAAGCCAGCCCATCATCATCCCAGTGGATGTGAAAAGCAAATCAAGAGCAGGGCGGGGCCGTGACAAGATACCACAAACGCATACATATTCACAACCCAAATGCAAAGCAGCATGGAAAGATGATACGATGTGACCGATCGTCGCCAAACAACTGTTGGTCTCTGGGTTACGGAGTAAGCGGACCCTGCTGGCATGCCCCCCAGTGGCAAGGATAAGCATACACACACACACACTGAACGGCATGAGATCGGCCAACAAAAGCCAGCCCATCATCATCCCAGTGGATGTGAAAAGCAAATCAAGAGCAGGGCGGGGCCGTGACAAGATACCACAAACGCATACATATTCCCAACCCAAATGCAAAGCAGCATGGAAAGATGATACGATGTGACCGATCGTCGCCAAACAACTGTTGGTCTCTGGGTTACGGAGTAAGCGGACCCTGCTGGCATGCCCCCCAGTGGCTCCCGGTCGATGGATGGGACCTGTTGGTCCATGGTTATGTCATGAATGCAGTCACACCACACAGCATGGACACCCCATGTCAAAAAAAGGAAACATGCGGGCACCTAAGTGCTCCCCACAAAATTCAAGGGAAAACACAGAAGGTGTACTTCACCACCTTCTGCCTCTCCTCGCAGCACGACAGACGAATCTACCGAGCTCTCCAAGAGGCAGTGCCCGCCAGAATGGCACCACAGGGATAACCGCCTCCCAAAACCCACTTCCACCCGGCGGCCGTCCCCGTTCACAGCGATCCGCCAGTACTTCATATCAAGGTCAAAGAACACAAGTCCCCCGGCATGTGTAATAACCATGAGCACTGTACACGGAGAGGGAGCTAGCGTCAGACGAATCCAAGACACTCCCAAAAAGCGAGCCGTAGACGAATCCCCGACGCACTCAAAGAGGCAGTACCCATCAGAAGGGTACCACAGGGACAGCCACATCCCATCATCCAAATCATTCCAGTGGCCGTCCCCGTTCACAACGAGATGCCAGTACCCCATAAAGTGGGTGTCGATCACCAGTCCCCTTGCAGGTGAAAAAGCCCCAAGGCACTGGACATAAATAGAGCCAGCCGCAGACGAATCCCCGACGCCCTCAAAGAGGCAGTTACCCGCCAGAAGGGTACCACAGGGACAGCCACATCCCATCATCCAAATCATTCCAGTGGCCGTCCCCGTTCACAGCGATCCGCCAGTACCCCATAAAGTGGCTGTCAACCACCAGTCCCCCGGCAGGTGAAAAAGCCCCAAGGCACTGGACATAAATAGAGCCAGCCGCAGACGAATCCCCGACGCCCTCAAAGAGGCAGTACCCGTCAGAAGGGTACCACAGGGACAGCCACATCCCATCATCCAAATCATTCCAGTGGCCGTCCCCGTTCACAACGAGATGTCAGCACCCCATAACGTGGCTGTCAACCACCAGTCCCCCGGCAGGTGAAAAAGCCTCAAGGCACTGGACATAAATAGAGCCAGCCGCAGACGAATCCCCGACGCCCTCAAAGAGGCAGTACCCGTCAGAAGGGTACCACAGGGACAGCCACAATCCCATACACTGAACGGCATGAGATCGGCCAATAAAAGCCAGCCCACCATCATCCCAGTGGATGTGAGAAGCAAATCAGGAGCAGGGCGGGGCCGTGACAAGATACCACAAACTCATACATGTTCCCAACCCTGATGCAAAGCAGCATGGAAAGATGAAACGATGTGACCGATCATCGCCCAACAATTGTTGGTCTCTGGGTAACGGAGTAAGCGGACCCTGCTGGCATGCCCCCCAGTGGCTCCCGGTCGACAAGATACCACAATCCCATACACTGAACGGCATGAGATCGGCCAACAAAAGCCAGCCCATCATCATCCCAGTGGATGTGAAAAGCAAATCAAGAGCAGGGCGGGGCCGTGACAAGATACCACAAACTCATACATATTCCCAACCCAGATGCAAGGCAGCATGGAAGGATGATACGATGTGACCGATCATCGCCCAACAATTGTTGGTCTCTGGGTAACGGAGTAAGCGGACCCTGCTGGCATGCCCCCCAGTGGCTCCCGGTCGATGGATGGGACCTGTTGGTCCATGGTTATGTCATGAATGCAGTCACACCACACAGCATGGACACCCCATGTCAAAAAAAGGAAACATGCGGGCACCTAAGTGCTCCCCACAAAATTCAAGGGAGAACACAGAAAGTGTACATCACCACCTTCTGCCTCTCCTCGCAGCACGACAGACGAATCTACCGAGCTCTCCAAGAGGCAGTGCCCGCCAGAATGGCACCACAGGGATAACCGCCTCCCAAAACCCACTTCCACCCGGCGGCCGTCCCCGTTCACAATCCCATACACACACACACATATACAACGTTATACATATATAATATACGCTATATACATATATACATACGTGGATCTGGAGTGGATGGGAGAAGGGTAAGGAGCAGATGGGAGAGGCACCTCGGCCATTCTTCGATACGTGGTCCACTTTCCGCCGGTGATGGTGACCTGGCAGATCCTCCGTGTGGTCAATGGGAGCTGGGCTGCCGCAGGCTCTCACGGTGCGGCGCTTGGAAAACAGGTGCGGCGCGCAGGAGGCATTTGCAGAAACGGCAGCTTCTGTGCTGCGAGGGGGGGGCAGCGCGCCAGAGAGATCGGAGGCGAGGCGGGCGCATCAGAGCATACCATGCCGTCTTCCTCCACGGCGACCACGTGGTCTCGGGTCAGATTCTCAGTGCCCTCCTGGGTCGGGTCGGAGGCCAGGGGGCGGATGCCACTCCATATTGACAGCACATCGGACCTGCGGACCTGTGCGAGCCCCCAGCGCACAGGAAAGACTGGCGGTGTTCAACCACGTTGGCGACCGCGCGCTAGCGGCCTTTCGCACATCCACACAGATCTGTAAGGCAGATCAATTTGAAGGAAGCGGAGGCTGTCATGATACATAAAGGAGCAGGGGCACCGCCGCTCATCCCAGCGGAGGGGATACTGGCTTTCACGCTGATGTGCGACAGCGGGCTGCGGTGCACCTTGACTGTGAGGTATTCGCTTAGGGCTTCCAAGATGAAGTCAAGCTCCTCAGAGGTTGCCACGGGTCGCATAGTGATGGGGCTAGGGTTGTCGGTGGTGCCTGCGATGGTGGAGCCTGTGTCCACAGACCCACATTTGCCAGCGGGCTCTCAGCAGAAACAGTCAACAAGTCGCATCTCGATTCTCCACCTCTCGATCGTTTCTCCACCTCTCAATCGTTTCGCCAACTCTCGATTGTTTCTCCACCTCTAGATCCTTTCTCCACCTCTAGATCCTTTCTCCACCTCTCAGTCAGTTCGCCACCTCTCGATCCTTTCTCCACCTCTCAAACACTTCTTCACCTGGCGATTGACTCTCAGCCTCTCGAACGGTACTCCGACTCTCACTAGTTTGTGCACCTCACAATCTCTTCTCCACCTTTTGATTGTTCCACATCTCGATAGTTTCTCTGCCCCTGATTCAGCACCTCTCGATCTCTTCTCAACTCTCAATCGTTTCTCCAACTCTCAACCGGTAGTCCACCTTTTGATCGTTTCGCCACCTATTGACAATGTCTCCACCTCTCACTGGTTGGTCCATCTCTCGATCGCTCCTCCACCTATCGATAATTTCTCCATCTCCGATCCTCCTCCCTATCGATAATTTCTCCATCTCTCGTCGCTCCTCCACCTATCGATAATTTCTCCATCTCTCGATCGCTCCTCCACCTATCGATAATTTCTCCATCTCTCGGTCGCTCCTCCACCTATCGATAATTTCTCCATCTCTCGATCGATAATTTCTCCATCTCTCGGTCGCTCCTCACCTATCGATATTCTCCATCTCTCGATCGCTCTCACCTATTGATAATTTCTCCATCTCGATGGCTCCTCTACCTATCGATAATTTCTCCATCTCTCGATGGCTCCTCCACCTATCGATAATTTCTCCATCTCGATCGCTCCTCCACCTATCGATAATTTCTCCATCTCTCGATCGCTCCTCCACCTATCGATAATTTCTCCATCTCTCGGTCGCTCCTCCACCTATCGATAATTTCTCCATCTCTCGATGGCTCCTCCACCTATCGATAATTTCTCCATCTCTCGATGGTGTCTCCGCAGCTTGCAAACTCCCAACACAAAGCATCCCTCAATGTTTGAAACACCGCAAGCGGAATCGAGAAATTTAAGAGGTGGCGTTGCTCACCTAGCCATGGTACCATGAACACAACTCGACCATCCTGCACACAGCACTCGGCTGCTCAGCCCCCACCAGTGCACTACTCTGCCGCAATATTCAACCCTCGCCACCATTTGCGGCTGCAAGGAAGTTTCAACACCGAAGGAAAGGGACGGTCTTCAGTATGAGTTACGGCTAAGGCAGCGGGTAGAGGCTCTCACCTTCGTCTTGGGCACGATGAGCGCGGTGGCATCGGCGCTATAGTAGTCCGGAAGGGTGACGTGTACGCCACTGCTGGGCTGGATCATGGTCGCCGCTCCAGCGTGCTGTCGACACAGCATAACCAGTCCCCTAGAATCACATGCCCAGGCACATATACCCTTTCCCCCCGTCACCCGCTTGACCTGCTGGCTGGGCTTTCCCCCCGTCACCCGCTTGACCTGCTGGCTGGGCTTTCCCCGTCACCCGCTTGACCTGCTGGCTGGGCGTTCCCCGTCACCCGCTTGACCTGCTGGCTGGGCTTTCCCCCGTCACCCGCTTGACCTCCTGTGGGCTTTCCCCCCGTCACCCGCTTGACCTGGTGGGCTTTCCCCGTCACCCGCTTGACCTGCTGGCTGGGCTTTCCCCGTCACCCGCTTGACCTGCTGGCTGGGCTTTCCCACAGAATGACCCACCGCCTGTGAGCTAGAAATGCCAGTCTAGCGCAGGGTGATGCGACGGTGGTGCCAATTCCATCCCCATCAACGCGGCTCGCAGGCAAGGGCTCCGCCGGCAAGGTCCCTAGCGGAGGGGCGCGCACCGACATCTTGCGTACGCTGTCCGTAAAGATTCCCGTGCAGTTGAGACAAACCTATCAGCCAAAACATCACCACACATGTGAGGGCCGCTGATTGCGACCCGCTGGACATACGCAAGGGCCGTTGATTGTGACCAGCTGGACATACGCAAGGGCCGCTGATTGTGACCAGCTGGACATACGCAAGGACCGCTGATTGCGACCCGCTGGACATACGCAAGGGCCGTTGATTATGACTAGCTGGACATACGCAAGGGCCGTTGATTATGACCAGCCTGAAGTGGCTTCAGTGCATCGCAAGGAAGCGAGCGCTGCGATGACACACGCCCAAGCCGAAGAAGGTATGCAGTAGGCCAGAAGCGAGCTTGTGTGAGCTACAAAGTAAAAATGAAGCAATAATGAGCATCTGAGGCAGACATCCGAGCAAATGCGATAGCATCGGAAGCATTGTAGTTGATATATTCATCCCTCCATGAATGCACACTACCCTCTACCCTCTCCAGGCGGTGCTCCCCGGGTCACCTTGGTGTCCACGTCAAACTCTTCTCCGGAGAGCAGGTCCTTCACACGCGCTCCCACCACCTTGCCCTCAGGGTCCTGTTCCATCCCCCACCTTGCCCTCCTGTTCCATCCCCCACCTTGCCCTCAGGGTCCTGTTCCATCCCCCCGTACGGCGTATTAAGATCATATTTAAAAACGCGACGGGTATCAGTCAAAATTAAAAATACTTATAGCGTTAATATTGGGATTGCTTATATGTAGCCGCCCCGGAACGTGCAGGTGCAGAAAAAGCATACCAATTTTTGTCGAAAGGGCATTCTGAAGGTTTGAGGTAGTCGAGGGCTTAGGTCCTCACAATCGTACTTTGGGGATTTGCGTGAATCCAATTTCTCGCAAAGATTTGGCATGCTACTTCTTTACATCATCTCTAGAGATGTACGAATGCAGCTGTTCCCATCGGTTTCTCGCAACGCCCCAAGTAACATTTGTTCAACAGCCCATATGGACGTACTTGCTGCGTTGGTTTGCGTATTTAGTAACTTACGCGCGCCATCCCGGATGTGCCGCGGGGCTCGAAGCGTGTGAACCAAATGACCAAATGAAACACAGATGCACACATACAGCGTTGAAAATATGTTTCAGTCGTTGTTATTACTATTTCTTAGCGTTCCCTTCGGCAGGATACCGAAGGGAATGCCGTTTTGCGGATGCCGGTTCCCGCTTCCGCCACACGAAGCGGGGAATCCGGGATCTGCTTCCAGTCACCGAATCTGTGCGGGGATGCTTCCTAGCGTTCATAATACCTTATATTAAACATTATTCGCTTCTAATATATCCCGAAGACTTGTCAATCTCTTCATTAATCTACCCTGCGCACTAGGTTTTCACAGTGTAAAGCGCTTAAGAAGCGCGAACGGAAGCGGGCAGATTCCAGAAAGATACCGGTGTGATTTCGATAACGGCTTAGATGATCTTCCGATTTAATCGAACGGCTGCTCGTAATTTATAAGCAATGAAAGATATAATTCGCATCTGAGGAATCAAACAGGTATCCATCGCGCTTTTCATTACACTCTTAATACGCTGTACCCCGCCTTGCCCTCAGGTTCCTGTTCCATCCCACCACCTTCCCCTCAGATTTTGTTCCATCCACCCCCACATTGCCCTCAGGGTCCTGTTCCATCCCCACCTTGCCCTCAGGGTCCTGTTCCATCCCCCACCTTGCCCTTGGGGTCTGTTCCAGCATCCCCCCACCTTACCCTCGGGGCCCACATTTGCATCCCCCCACCTTTGCCCTCGGGGTCTGTTCCATCCCCCCACCTTGCCCTCAGGGCCCTGTTCCATCCCCCGCCTTGCCCTCAGGTTCCTGTTCCATCCACCGCCTTCCCCTCGGGGTCTGTTTCCCTCCCCCCACCTTGCCCTCTAAGTCACATTCCATCCCCACCTTGCCCTCGGGGTCTGGCCTTCCATCCCCGCCTTGCCCTCGGGAGTCTGTTTCTGCTCCACCACCTTGCCCTCCAGGGTCCTGTTTCCATCCCCCCACCTTGCCTCAAAGGGTCCCTGTTCCATCCCCCACCTTGCCCTTGGTCTGTTCCATCCCCACCTTGCCCTCAGGGCCTGTTCCCATCCCCCACCCCTTGCCCTCGGGGCTATTTCCACATCCCCACCCGCCTTGCCCTCGGGGTCCTGTTCCATCCCCCGCCTTGCCCTCAGGGTCCTGTTCCATCCCCACCATGCCCTCAGGTCCTGTTCCATCCCCACCTTGCCCCTCGGGGTCATTCATCCCCACCTTGCCCTCAGGGCCCTGTTCCATCCCCACCTTGCCCTCAGGGTCCTATCCCCACCTTGCCCTCAGGGTCCTGTTTCCATCCCCCACCTTGCCCTCGGGGTCCTGTTCCATCCGCCTTGCCCTCAGGGTCCTGTTCCATCCCCCCACTCAGCCTCACTCCACACCCACCGGCACTCCCAGCTCCATGCACCAGCGTTGCGGCAACCTTCGTAGAAGCAAGCCGGCAACGTGGATGCTTTAGTGGAATAGCCGGCCTCAAACAGCAGGTAGTCAGGGGCAGGCCACAGGCACGGCACCTTCAACAGCTTCTCAACCCGTGTGTAGTTCGCCACCGTGGCACCTGTTGTTATTGCATCACCCCAAGACCAAAATCATCCCAAGAGTGTCTCCAATCACTTGCCCTTTACAATATAGAGCTTTGGCATGCTTCCTATCGTCGCCACCTTCTGCCACGTCGCGCAAACGGCTTCTAGAATGACGATAAAGCAAGATTCCAGATCCCTCAAGGGAAGTCATCTCGCATTGCCCTGTTTCTGAATAAATGGTTGTGAAAGAGCTTGTGCTGCATGTTGAGGATGCTCGTAAGATGACTCTGTCGCAAACACACTTTTCCTGAGCACGGGACCTCCACGGGAAAGTTGTTCCGGCGGATATCCAGCTCTGTGTGCTCCGAGGCACGCACCGGCCATGGCGGAAGTGCAGGCCAGCGCCACACCCAGTCGCGAGTCGTTGAATTGTCCGTCGTAGTACACTACCTGGCGTGCACCCGTCGATGCGCAATTTGAAATCACACCTAGCTGGAGCCTGCACTCGATACCACGCCTTAATAGAGCGTGCCTCTCGCGCCCATGCCTTGACACGCCTCAATAGAGCGTGCCTCTCGCGCCCATGCCTTGACACGCCTCAATAGAGCGTGCCTCTCGCACCCATGCCTTGACACGCCTTACCAGAGCGTGGCCTCGCACCCATGCCCTGACACGCCAGAGCGTGCCTCTCGGCACCCATGCCCTTGACACGCCTTTTAATAGAGCCGGTGCTCGCGCTCGCATGCTCTTTGACACGCCTTTAATAGAGCGTGCCTCTCGGCGCCCATGCCTTGACGCGCCCCCACAGAGCGTGCCTCTGCGCCCATGCCCTGACACGCCTCAATAGAAGCGTGTGCCTCGCCACGATACCAGACACGCCCCAATAGAGCGTGCCTCTCGCACCCATGCCTTGACACGCCTTAATAGAGCGTGCCTCTCGCGCCCATGCCTTGACACGCCTCAATAGAGCGTGCCTCTCGCGCCCATGCCTTGACACGCCGGGAACATGCCTTGACACGCCTGATTGAACCACACCTGTTTACAACCACGATTTGTGGCCCAGCCACGGCTGTGCCTATGGCGAAGCCCGGACCATGGCGGGGGCAACATCGCTGTTAACAAGAGAGATTGAGCAGTGAGGAGGGAGGATTAAAGGCAAGAGGGTTTGTGCAAGAACAACAGCCGCGCACCGTGCCCTTGAGGGAGGTCCCGTCCGCGCGCTCAAGCTTCAGCGTCGGAAACTGTTCCCGGCTCCGCAGTGCTCTTCACCATGCATGTCATGCTTTCACGTTGAGAAATAAGGGAGACAAACCACCAGCAAAAAGCCGCCAAAGTAAAAGTGCACGACATGCATGTGATGCATCGCGCGAGAGGCGTCTCAACTGGACTTGTAGCGCACCAGGCGAGAGGCATCTCCCCTAAACGTGCATTGTACCACGCGAGAGGCGTCTCAACTGGACTTGTAGCGCACCAGGCGAGAGGCATCTCCCCTAAACGTGCATTGTACCAAGCGGGAGGCGTCTCAAGCGGGTGCCCAGGGTCTCGAGGGACTCCCCTGGGCTTGCCACTCACCAGGCGGGAGGCTTCTGAAGCGGGCATGAAGCGGGACAGCCCGATTCCGGATCCGGAAGCATATGCGACGAGGTCATAGGCCTTGAGACCTGCAGGAGGGCACCTTATTTTCGTCTTGAAGTTGGAGCATCATACTCGATACACCGCACAAGGGGCATAGTGGATTTCTCAGCGTTTCTCAGTGTATCGTGCAGAGTTAGTGGTTTCACGGGTGACAAAGAAAAATCCGAGGGTGCAAGTCATCGAGCAACGACAAAAGAGCGGACAGGGACATCGAGCTTGTAGGACGGATGAGAAACTTTACGCTGCGTGTTGGCGGCAGTGAACGCACCTGCCCAGTAATAAGGCACCTGTAACACGGCGTTACCGACAGGTCAGACGTGATGGGAGAGTGTTTCAGGCGAAGGGAGGAAGAAGCTTCTCGTGGTAAAGCAGCACCGACTGTGCGGCGGACCGAACGATGCGAGCCACAAGCAGGAAGCCTTGTACTTTGGAGCGTGAAAGAAGGGTGTGTGAAGCAGAAATACCTCCCACAGCTCGTAACACGGAGTCAGAGTTGGCAAACGAGACGATAGGTGGCAAGCATTCTGCAGAATTCTCAAGCGTTCGTAGAGGGCTTCGAATACCAAAGACAGCTGCCCGAAGTCAGCCTGTGTAACAACAAAGTGGTTACCGCAGCTGGAGGTTGCTATTCCCGGCACAGTATCTCCTTGAACACTCGTGAGGCGCGTTCAGATCTGGGTGCGACCAGACGCGCACCTGGAAGACGGCTTTCTCAAGATACCGGACACCTCCGTGAGCGAGTTTCGTCGAGCGTGAGCTGGTCCCAGCGGCGAAGTCTTCCGCTTCCACAAGTGCCACTTTGAGACCTCGCGTGCTTGCATCGAGCGCGGTTCCGGTTCCCGTGGCACCACCTGGACGCCGCAGGATCTTTCAGTAAGTCCTCGAGCTAGCGTGCGCCCCGCCGCCTTGAAGTGCGCAGGCATGGCGTCAACAAGTAGGAGGCCCTTTGAAATCAAATTCAGAAATAAAATCAAATTGTTGGTTTATGCTTTCTGCGAATCTCGAGCCAAGTGCACACGCCAAGTGACAATATTCGGTTGCTTCGCTGCGTACTCACCGCCTATAATGAGCAGGTCAAAACCTCCCTTGCGGAGCTCGGCCATCTGATCCGCTCGTGAAATAGGAGATAAGGTCGTGTCAGCCCAAGGAAGCGATTTGTGTGCCGCCGAATTGTCGAAGGTAGCGCTAACATAAGCTGCTGCTGAGGTGGCCGCTGCACCACCGAACAGCACTGCGCGCCTTGCAAACACTCGCAGCGACATCCTTTTAATTTGAAAGCAGCAACTTTGGTGAGCGCTCTGGAGTGCTTACGCAAGGTAGTCTACTTAAGAATTGTCGCTCTCACAAACCTCCCTCCTGCACGCTGCACAACAGGCACACGACAGGGGATAATAACAGGTGAAGCGAGTTGAACGAAGTTGTCCAGAGCGAGCCAGACAGAGAGCCAGACGAGAGCGAGCCCAATCGAATGTCCGTCTGACTTCTCATCGTCATGGCTCTGGCTCTGGCTCCTCCGGACAACATCTGAAAATCGGAAAAATCGCTAAAATCCAAAAGAAATCGCATCCGGAGGCGTCATGGGGGAACAGACTTTCCCCCCATTGTATGGGGGGGATTCTGGTCCCTCCCCGAGACCGTTCCGGGTATATCTAGCTTAGGGTTTATTTATCTTCAGAGTTTTTTTCCACACAGTTCGGGAGTTTCTGATATCTAGTGAACTAGGATATTCCAGTAGGTCGTGGCCCCATCCACGCGTTTATTCCACTTGCTGATTTGGCCATGATTGGCTAAACGGTCGCTTGGAGAGGTGGTGCGCGCGGGCGCGTTTGGGTGAGACTAGGATTTATGGTATGAATTGTTTGCGGTAAGCAACTGGGAGTGGCGGCCATGGGGACCGCGCCTCGTTACGGACTAGTCTTAGCAATGTTCGGATCCAGTTTTGCACCGGCACTGGCCCTGTTGGTTACTGTTTTCTAGGTTGGTGTTCGCGACACCGTTCGACTTCGACGACATCTTCGAGTGCCCCTCGCCGCTCCACTCTCTTAGCTCCTATCCGCTGCTGACCATTACCATTTTTCCGCGACCACACCCAACCGCGCGACTGCGTACCACCTCCCCTCTGGCTTTTCAAGGTATGGGTATGTTGACCCGAGCGAAGAAGTCTCTGGACAGGGACAGTGACATCGACGCCTCACTGAGGCTATTAGACGGGGTTCGGAACAGTCCGACGGTGCGTACGCCAAATGTTCCGGCCCCCGCTCCGACTTCCAACGAGGATGCAGACGTGGCGACCAGGAAGTACTTACAGGAGCAGAGCAAGCTGGTTGACGACATCTACAAAGCGCGTCTACACCGCCAATGGGCCAAGGGTGTCCGCGAGGATGTACCGGAATATCCTAGTTCACTAGATATCAGAGGGTCCCGAACTCTGTGGATAAACTGTCACAAGATAAATAAACCCTAAGCTAGATATACCCGGAACGGTCTCGGACGGTTTCGGAGTCTAGCCTACCTGTGACACGGCGTGTGTCACAACACGAACCTATAGATCAGTCAGCAGTCCAGTGTTGGCCTAGGAGTCTGTCATAGGGGCCTGCACCGGGACTCCCAGTCAGGGCTGTCTATACAGATTCC
>LGRX02005373.1:63891-94957 GCA_001247695.2 Cymbomonas tetramitiformis
GGATGTCCTTGGGGACAAGAAGCACCACTTCCGCGGTACGGACGACGCTGGCCTCCTCTCCGAGCTGGTGGTGCAGCTGCGTACGGAGTTTCATTCGGCTGGACTGGAGCTGGCATCCTTTGACCTCGACGACCCTCTGGCTCGTGTGGTGACCAAGGTCAACGGCTTGCTCTTCGACGTTCTGGCTCTGGTTATCGAGAAGCACGGCAACGCCTACGTCTTGACTGGCACCGACGCCTCGTCTGACCGCGTGATGGACGGCGAGCCTTGGTGGACATCATCAAGGGCTGTGTACCGGTGGCGCTACGTGAGTCGCACCAGGAGGAGCACGCCGCGTTGCGTTATCAAGCAGACACTGCTGGAATCTGTATAGGCAGCCCTGACAGGCAGGCCCCTATGACAGAGCCCTAGAACCAACACTGGACTGCTGACTGATCTATAGGTTCGTGCTGTGACACACGCCGTGTCACAGGTAGGCTAGTTTCCGAGACCGTTGCGAGACCGTTCCGGCTTCCGGGTATATCTAGCTTAGGGTTTATTTATCTTGACGAGAGTTTATCCATACAGTTCGGGACCCTCTGATATCTAGTGAACTAGGATATTCCGGTAGGTCGTGGCCCCATCCACGCTTTATTCCACTTGCTAGTTTGGCCATGATTGGCTAAACGGCCGCTCGGAGAGGTGGTGCGCGTTTGCGCGTTTGGGCATCAGTGGGAATTTTGAGATGAGCAGCTTGCGGTGAGCGACTTTGAGCCGCAGCTATGGGGTACCGGCTTGGATCGGGTTTCGTCGTCGCAATGTTCATTCACGGTTTTCTGCACGCTCTGATCCCGCTTGCTACCGAGTTTTGGGCTGGTGACCTTGGCACCTTTGACTTCGACGACATCTTCCTTTGCCCCTCGCTCGCATGGCTCGACCGTTCCGCCCGTATCTGTGACGTCGCACTTTCTCCGCGACCCTACCCAAACGTGCTGCAGCGTACCGCCTCCCCTCAGGCTTTTCTAGAGATGGGAATTACTACGAGATCCAAGAAGTCCCTCACGAGGGACAGCGACATCGACGCCTCTCTGAGGCTGATCGACGGGGTACGGAACACGCCAACGGCGGCTACGCCTTCTGTTCCTACCCCCAACCCTGCATCGAACGTAGACGAGGACGTGGCCGTCAGACGTTACCTGCAGGAGCAGTCCAAGCTCGTCGACGAGATCTACAAGACGAGATGACTGCATCGAGCTTGGGCCAAGAGTATCCGTGAGGATATTCTTGGCGACAAGAAACATCATTTTCGCGATACGGACGACGCTGGCCTTCTGTCCGACCTGGTGGTGCAGCTGCGTACGGAGTTTCAGTCGGCTGGTCTGGAGCTACGTGCCTTTGACCTCGACGACCCTCTGGCACCCGTGGTCAACAGGGTGAATGGGCTTCTCTACGACGTTCTTGCCCTGGTGATTGAGAAGCACAGCAACGCGTTCGTCTGGCTGACTGGTACCGATTCTTCGACTGACCGAGATGGACGGCGAGCTCTCATCGACGTTATCAAGGGCTGTGTACCGGTGGCACTACGGGAGTCCCAGCAGGAGGAGCACGCCGCGTTGCGTTATCCCGCAAACGTTGACCCGCAGCCGATCTTGGCTAAGGAGCAACGTTTGGTGCGGGATAACCGAGCTTCCGACTGGACACCGACCGAGGCCACGAGGAAGTTATCCCTCTACACCCGACTCGACCCCGTGTTCTACGCTGCGGTGAAGGTCCGCTATCCCATGGCCGCTGACTTGACTCATGTGTCACTAGTTTCGCTCCGTTCCATGGTTGTGGAGATTTACCAGGCTTGGGCACAGACGGGCGGGGGGAAGGCGGCTTCTGGCGCGGACGGCATCTCCGCGCACCTGTCTAGCAGCGAGTACGACGCACTGCTGCAGAAGATCACGGAGCTCAAGGAGCTCGTGCAGCGGCAACACGGTGAGGCCGCTCCGGTTGTGCGTCAACAGCGGGAGCGGGTGCAGCAGCGGCAGCAGCAGCAGCAGCGGGGGCAGCAGCCGCGAGGATTCCGTATGGGGACCCACAAGGCCCCACCGGTGGGATTCGACCGCGACGATCAACGGGCGAAGCCGTTCTGCGGCAGGTGCAAGAAGGCAGGGAAAGGTGAGGCGTATCACTTTTACCGCGACTGCCCGTTGGGCGGGCGCCAACACCCGCCCACCTCTGCCGCGGCATTCTGCGTTCCCATCGACGAGGAGGACGCGGAAGGGGTGCACGCACTCGCCATGTGTGCGTTGTTCCAGCAGGCAGCGGATGACGGGGCGGAGTCCTTCGCACGTGCGGCAGCCGCGTACGGGCCGCCCGCGGTGCTTTGTGCGGGAGCGGTGGGCGGCATCGACGTGTCCGCCTACGGCTTCACCGTGGAGCAGCAGCCGGCTTCCGAGGGAGATGACATTCTCCGCCGGCTCGACGATCTTGCCGCGGAGGTTCACTCCGCGGCCAACCCGCAGGTACATTACACTCACGCATCTTTCCCGCCTACTGCCGGCATCGGGCAGGGGGCTTCGGCTCTGGTGTGCGGACCCGCCGCGGCGGTGGCCACACCGGAGGAGCAGGTTCCGGCAGGTGGTGCGGCGGCATCGGCATCCGCCGTGCCGGCCCCTGCTATGCCTGTCTCGCAGGGAGAAGATGTGAAGCCCGCGCCACTTCAATCGGCGCGGGTGACCACCACAGCGGACGCGGACGGTGAGTTCGCTGGGTTCGTTCAGACCGTGAACCACGCCGCCATCGGACAGGTTGATCTCACAAGTTACGACACGGACGATTACGAGGACCTCGCCGACGGCAGCTTCGTGGTGAAGCCGCGGGCTTCGATAATCTCGGCAAATCACTCGTCGACGCCCGCAGCCCGAGCACCTCACTCTGGTGGTGCTCTGGGGGATTGGCATGACGGTGCTCCCCGCAGCCACGGCTGTGGAAAGCCTCCGTGGGGCTTCCCCGCCCACGCGGGCTTGTGGGGGATGCCGTTCCTACTTTCCTTCATTCTCCTGATTTCTGTCATGGGAGTGGGGGCTGCCACCTATACGGTGGCCAATGACATCGACCATGTGCAGGTATCGGGTCGGG
Source organism: Cymbomonas tetramitiformis (assembly GCA_001247695.2). Lineage (NCBI taxonomy): Eukaryota > Viridiplantae > Chlorophyta > Pyramimonadophyceae > Pyramimonadales > Pyramimonadaceae > Cymbomonas > Cymbomonas tetramitiformis. Next base: position 66,997 of record LGRX02005373.1, read on the forward strand.
CTGCGCCGCAGCCTGTGCTGTGCAGGGGAGAAGAGGCGCCGCTTGTTACGGTGCCGTGTGCTATTCCGCCTCGTCTCCACCGGCGGGTACAGAGGCGGCAGGGCCTCTATATGGCTCCGGTGCCATGGCATCCCGGGCCGCCGCCGCCTGCCGTGTTATTTGAGGACGGTCCTCCGCTGTCGCCGGCGTCGTCTTCAGATGACGAGGCCCCACCTTCGGGCAGTACTTGGCAGCACCCCGGTGCGGTGCAGCCTCCCGTGATCGACGAATCAGCAACACCGACTCCGTCAAATTCTCTGGCGAATGATTTTCCAGTGACAGACACCTTGCACTTTGGCCGCCCCGTGTTGCTCCGCCGTGCTACTGCGGGCTACTACGGTGATCGATGTGGTGGAGGTGCTCCTCTGACCTTTGACCCCGAGTAGTTATGTTACTGGTTCTGGCAGTACACCACTAGTCTGGTGGTGTGCTGAGATCTACTTTGACCTCAACACGGTCTTCAATTTGGTTTATGATTTTACTTTGACACCTTTAAACTCTTCAATCTGACTTACTGGCACAGAGCTTTTCAGTAGTTTAGCAGGACTTGCATTGCCTGTATGGTTTCTCTTGTGCTGGTTAGAGGTTTCCAATTTGTGTATCAGAATTGCGCAGTTGGATTAGCAGTTAGGACTTGTCAACCTGGCTTCTGCCCTAGAGATTTACTATTCTGACTCTCCTAGCCAGTCACCACCCACAGTGCTGGGGTGGTGTGCTGGAATCTGTATAGTAGGCAGCCCTGACAGGCAGGCCCCTATGACAGACCCCTAGGACCAATACTGGACTGCTGACTGATCCGTATAGGTTCGTGCTGTGACACACGCCGTGTCACAGGTAGGCTAGTTTCCGAGACCGTTGCGAGACCGTTCCGGGTATATCTAGCTTAGGGTTTATTTATCTTAACACAGTTTATCCACACAGTTCGGGAACCTCTGATATCTAGTGAACTAGGATATTCCGGTAGACACTGACCCGCAGCCCATCTTGGCTCGGGAACAGCGTCTGGTGCGGGATAACAAAGCTACGGACTGGACACCCACCGAGGAGACCAGGAAGCTATCCCTGTACAACCGGCTGGACCCGGTGTTTTACACCGCGGTCAAGGTGCGGTATCCTCTCGCGGCCGATCTCGCGCATGTCTCCTTGGCGTCTCTCCGCTCCCTTGTGGTGGAGATTTATCAGGCTTGGGCGCAGACGGGGGCGGGGAAGGCGGTCTCGGGCAAGAGCGGCATCTCCGCGCAGCTCTCCAGCACCGAGTACGGCGCCCTCCTCAACAAGATCAACGAGCTTCAGGATTTGCTGCGGCAACAGCGCGGGACGGACGCGCTGCCGGCGCAGCAGCAGCGGCAGCGGCAGCAGCGGCAGCAGCAGCAGCGCGGTACGCAGCGGGGATTCCGTGTCGGCACGCACCCGCTGCCTGCAGTCGGTTTCGACCGTGACGACCAAAAGGCGAAGCCCTTTTGCGGGAGGTGCAAGAAGGCCGGAAAAGGTGAGCAGTACCACTTCTACCGCGACTGTCCGTTGGGCGGGCGTCAGCATCCCCCGCACTCGGCCGCGGCATTCTGCATTCCCATCGACGAGGAGGACGCGGAAGGGGTGCGTGCATTGGCCATGTGTGCCCTGTTCCAGCAGGCGGCGGATGATGGGGCTGAGGCGTTTGCCACTGCGGCATCTACGTACGGGTCGCCTGCGGTACTCTGTGCGGGTGCGGTGGGCGGGATCGACGTGTCCGCCTACGGCTTCACGGTAGAGCCGCAGCAGCCTGCTGACGAGCCCGCAGGTGACGACATTCATCAGCGGCTGGACGATCTCGCCGCGGAGGTCCATGCATGCCGCGGCAAACTGCAAGGTGCACTACACCCACGCATCCTTCCCACCACGGGCGGTTCTCGAGCCGCATGCATCGGCTCTGGTGTGCGGCCCCGCGGCAGCGGGGAACATGCCGGAGGAGCAGGTTCCGGCAGGTGGTGCGGCGGCATCGGCATCCGCCGTGCCGGCCCCTGCTATACCTGTCTCGCAGGAGGAGGAAGTGAAGCCCGTGCCGCTTCAATCGGCGCGGGTGACTGCCACGACGGACGGTGAGTTCCCTGGGCAGGGTAGAAGTCTTACCGTGGCGGGCCGGCCCGGGGCCGCAGAAGCTCGCTCCGGGCCGAAACCGGGCCGACGGGGCTTTCGCCCCCGGGCCGCACAAAAATATGAGCCGGCCAAACTTCGGCCAAAAATATAGGCATTTTATGCCCCTTTTTATCAAACCCCCATACTTAATTTCAAAATTTCGCGCCTGCGGCGGGCATTGTTCTTCCTTGACCGTTTTGGCCGAAAGCGGGCCAGCGGAAATATTGTTTACGGGCCGTAAAGAATTTTGGAAGACTTCTACCCTGTCCCTGGGTTCGTTCAGACTGTCAACCACGCCGCCATCGCGCCGGTTGACCTCACCGGCTATGACACCGACGACTACGAGGACTTTGCCGACGGCAGCTTCCGGCTGAAGCCGCGGGGTTCGCCTCCGTCGGCCAATCATGTTTCCGGGCCACCCGTCGACCCGTGGACGAGCAGAGGGCCTACGGTTGTGGGAAGCCGCCTTGGGGCTTTCCTGCCACGGTTGGGCCACGGGGAATTCCTTTCCTCCTTTCCCTCGTTCTTTGCATCTCGATCATGGGGGTGGCAGCCGTGCCCGATGCTCAGTCGGCAGCGGGATTGCCTTCGCCTGGTGGTGATCTCGATTGGGCGACTCCGTCAATTTTCTCCACGAATGAATTTGTTGAATCGGTGATCCCGGCTCAGGGTTTCTTTGTGGCTGACAATGTGCCACCGCTTGAGCCGCCTGAGCCCCCTGACCTCTTTCAGGACCTTGCTCAGGCAGATTTGAGTTTCGACATGGCCTTCTTCTACGGTGTGGCTCTACATGAGAGAGGTCCTTTCGGGAACCCTCCCTTCGGGTCGGACTTGATTGAGACCACCGCTGGCTACTTTGGTGCTGTCGATTGACTTCTTGTTCACTCTGGATGCACACCAACATGGTGGTGTGCGGAACTCCGGTGACTTCAACAATTTTCTGGTTTATGCTTTTGCTTTTGACATCTACAAGTTATATTCTGGCTTGCTAGCTCGGTGCCTTTCAGTTGTTTAGCGGGTGCACAATGCCCGTAGGTTTCTGCACCTGTGCTAGCTAGAGGGTTTCCAATTTGTGTTTCAGAATTGCACAGTTGGATTAGCAGTTAGGTCTGTCAACCTGGCTCCTGCCCTAACTTATCTTACATTATCTGACTCTCCTAGACAGTCACCACCCACAGTGCTGGGGTGGTGTGCTGAAATCTGTATAGGCAGCCCTGACTGGGAGTCCCGGTCAGGCCCCTATGACAGACTCCTAGGACCAACACTGGACTGCTGACTGATCTATAGGTTCGTGCTGTGACACACGCTGTGTCACAGGTAGGCTAGACTCCGAAACCGTCCGAGACCGTTCCGGGTATATCTAGCTTAGGGTTTATTTATCTTCAGAGTTTTTTTCCACACAGTTCGGGAGTTTCTGATATCTAGTGAACTAGGATATTCCAGTACCTCCCACCTTCGGGGTGAGGTGGTGTCATGGGAACACTGACTTTCACCCCCCATAAGGGGGGAGGTCTGTGGTGCCCTGTGTCACCCCTCGCCTGCTCGGATGTCACTTGCAGTGCCTGCTGTCTGCTCCGCTCGTGTGCCACGGTCCGTCCGCCAGCTTAAACTCAATTATCTTACAGTTTAATCCGACTTTAGCGGAACCGAAACCCTATCTCACTGCCTATCATTTTCCAATGCAAGCATATATATATATATACTATATTATCTGCTTTCACATCAAGTATTATGAAAAGGGAAAGCAGGTGATATATGTTGTAGCGACAACTCGCTCGCATCTAGCAACAACTCGCATGTAACAACCTAATATAAATATGGATATAAATTACATGAAATAATTATATTCGTCACGGAGATAGTCAAATGCACCAGGTAACCCAGGGTTTTGGCAAAGTAACAAGTTTGCTATATTACCTGCCTACCGTACAGGGTGAGCAAGGATTATATGTACAAGGAAGGCAAAATACGCATTGATTCGGAGCGACACCGTGTGCCACACTCAGCCAAAATGACAGGAACGCAACTACCCGCGAACCACACGACGTGCAAGTCTGCACACGCACCACTAGAGAATGCGCACAAATGCACATATTCAACAATAGTGCTACGAAAGTGGCACACTGGCAGCCATACCTAGCTCCATGCATTAATGCTCAACCCATCCCATCATTTGCAAAACACAGTTAGCCCTGGCTCTTGTATCGCTCAGCCCAGGTCACTTGAGCCACGATACCGTCAGCTTACCTCCTGCAAAATGATATCCGTCCCCGGCTCTTGCGCAGCTCTGCCCACGCCGCGCAAGCACATCGTGGGGTAGTTCTCAATTTGCCACGGGGGTGGTCGCCCCCCCCGCTCGAAAACGGAGTCTGGGAGGTGAGCGCGTGACACCGACGCGTGACACCGACACAGATGTCCACTTGAGACATAGACATCAGACAAAGGCGAAAGGGTGACATCAGCACATGACATCATCATCACTTGAGGCGCATGATTCTAGATTCAAAGATTCTAGCTTGTGAGGAATTCTTATCTTCAATCTCTTATAAAAGCTGCCTCACAAAATACTTGGAAAGGCGGTCATGGAAACCCAGGATCAAGAGACGCTTCACTCTTTCCTTACCAAGATAGTAGTAGAACCTAGCAGCGAAAAATGCTCGCGCCCGGGAAAGTTTGGAAATCGCGTACTGTCAAGGTTGGATATCAACCTTAAAGACTACGCGGCTGCTATTGAACTGTAGCAACACGCGATGATACTTGGTGGGATATGAGTGCAGCGCTCTGGTGTCCAGAAGTGTCTGCTTGAGCGCAATGCTCCTCATATACCTCAATGCCCTCACGCTTCATACGCGTTACCACCATCGGGTTGTGAACCCGAGAACATTGGGTGAACTAACCGTATCGGCTGGTCGAAATAGCCATTGATACTCGCATGCTGTTCAGTTCATGCTTGAAGCAAAGACGCGTCCTCTCAGAACAGTTCGTTCTTCAAGAACTTGTCTTGCTTCGCCATCGAGATGCCGTACCCGGCCTCTCGATGACAGATGTCACTCATGGTGAACCGTGGATGACAGACATTATGACTGTACATGTCATAGTCGACCGTACTGACAATACTCGACGACTGTATGTCATTATAACATATGGCATGACATGACATGGTATGACACGTATGACACGTATGACACATATGCCATCGGTCATATCCCTGACAGATCTCCCCTCTTAGAACAGTTGTGACCTCACAATATAGGGTGCATACCTTTGTATATGTCTTTGATGTCTTTGTTGTTGAGCTTGTACCAGTCTTCTTACACCGATGAGGCGTCCCTCAAGGTGTTTTAGGATATTGGGGGGAACTGAGTCCACTTTAAACCCTCACCTTAGGCATATAGCCCTACAGTTCTTAGGATGTAGCCCCCCTTGAATTGCGTTTCGTATTTCAGAGTGACGTTTCAGGGTATCTTCCGAGGTTTACGTTACGGATAGATATTGCGCTTGCCGATCGAACGAACTATCATACATGTTTCCACGGCTTTTTTGCATCCATCCCTTCCTCCCCTCGAAGAGCTACTTCCGAGGTTCACAGGCAGAATGGAGGTTTGTTTTAATGCAAACGGAGGAGGCCCTGCTTAACGAGATATCGGAGGGTCTCTATGAGTCCACTTTAAATCCTCACCCGATCTGCCAATCTCCTTTTCGGTCCGGTACGCGCGCACTGACGAACATTTCATAGAGTGGATTCGTCAACGTACTAATGTGAATTCGTTTAGTTATGTATGTCAATCATAACTCAGGATCACAACTCCGTCTACCTCAGTATTCCGGTAGCTGCGGAATCTGACCATAAACCCCGAATGACAAACCACGGTCTGGCAAAGGCAGCATTGCAGTATTTTTATTTATCCGCAGATATGATATCCGCATGTATGCGTATCTGTGCAAGGGTATGATTTGGTACAAGGCTCACTACACCTTAGCAAGGAAGGATCATTTTTCTGCTCCTTATGCAACATAATGACAGAACATTAAGAGCAAGGTATATAGATGCTCGACATGTATTAGTATATATTACAAGAAGTAAGGGCAAAAGGCTAAATATAATGTTAGCCTTCATAGGCAGCTATAATGTCTGCTGCATTGGTCAGCTCTGAGGCTTTGACCCAGGTGTCATGTTCAGGGCCGTAGCCTGCACATCGCACTAAATAGTACTTGACACCTCTAGTGATCTTATCTGAGAGTATGTGTGATATCTCAAACAGTGGTTGCCCTTCTTCGGTGATCATCTGTGGCAGAGGCAAAGGTGCTTGAATTGAGTCATTGTACAGCTCTATTCTGGATACAGGCTGAACCGGATGGATATGAATGTCGAGATCCCCGAAATCTAACTCATAAGCACGTCCATGGCTGAGAACTTTAGATATGGTAAACGGCCCAATGTATGGCTGCTTAAAGTGTCTGCCTGCCTCTGTCAAACCAGTCCATTGAATAAACTCAGTCCGTAGAAGAACTTTCTGCCCTACTGCAAATTGTCGGGGCATGTGAGTCTTATTGAATCTGGCTCGGTTGATCTCTGCTGCTCGGGAAATGTTATCTACCGCGTTGGCATGTACAGCCGAGTACTGGTCAAAATGATCTCGAATAGCATTCTGTATTGGAACAGGAGCTTCTGGCGGAATAGTGATTGCCAGATCATGAGGCGAAAGTGGCTGCGCCATCGAGTCGAGATAAAATGGTGTGTAACCAGTCGTAGTAGAAACCGTGTTGTTAATTGCAAACTCCACCAGAGGCAACTTGCCCTCCCACGAATTGGCTGAAGTATCATTGCAACAACACCTGAGGAGAAAAATACTATCTAATCAGTTATAAACCAGAGGATGGTGAATCATGCATCAAACAAAATGAAAAATACCTGAGGATGTCCTCAATGAAGGCATGGCTTCTCTCATTGCTTGCATTCGACTGTGGATGGTGTGAAGACGTCATAGACAATCTCGTACCAGTAGATTTCCACAGTGTTTGCCAGAATGAAGAAGTAAATCTGGGGTCTCGATCTGAGATGATGTTCCTCGGAAGACCATGGAGCTTGAAGATATGCTGCATATATATTGAAGCAGTATGCTGAGCAGTCCAGGTCATGTTGAAGGGAATGAGATGACAGCGATGAGAGAATTGGCACATTACCACAAATATACTGTCGTGCCCGTTAGTGGTGATAGGCAGGTCAGTAATCCAGTCAAGAGATACATCAAGCCATTTTGTCTTAGGCACACAATATCGTATATGTGACTGACCATAAGGTTTGTGTCTCCTCGTTTTCTGGCGTTGGCACACGGGGCACTCCCGAATGTACTGAATTGCTGCCTTCGTCATTCCTGGCCAGTAATATCGGCTACGCAATAAATGAAGCATGCGATTTTTGCCTACATGACCAGAAATAGTGGCTGAGTGGCACTCATGAAGTAGAATGTGGCGAAGCTGTGTGATCTCACCGTCATCTGTAGGAACTTTGGCAGTAGGTGGAATGTAAAGCTGTCTGCCAAAAATGGTCTTGCGATAGATCAATCCCTGAATGAGCTCGAAATTGCTGACTGACTGTGATGATGTCGATGATGCCGGCTTAGATAATATAGTCTGTGCAAATGTGTCACGATCATACTGAGATATAATAATGTCGTGGAGCTGATGACCTGATGATGCAGATATAAGAGCAATAAATGTAGGGTCTGTAGATGTAATGTGTGTTGAATGTGCCTCGCCGGCAATGTGATGTTGCAGACTATCAGTGAGTTCAAAGAGAGCAGAAATACGTGTAAGTGCATCCGCAACCTTATTCTTCTCGCCTGCAATGTGCTCTATCCGAAAGTTGTACTCGGAGAGCTCATCCAACCACCTCGCCTGTTTGGGGCTTAGTGTGGATTTGGACTGGAAATAAACCAGTGGCTGATGATCTGAGCGAACAATAGTCTCTGGAGCTCCCAGTAAGATGTGGCGAAAGAACCGAAAGCCCTCCACAATGGCAAATAGCTCGATCTCAGGAATAGGCCGGCGTCTCTGTGTATCAGAAAGAGTGACGTTGTGATAGCCACATGGCTTCATACCTTTTCCTTGATCCTGCAATACTACTTGGCCAACGTGTGTGCCTGATCCATCGACCTCCATAATAAATGGCAGTTTCTGATCTGGAAGCCGTAGTACTGGAGCATGGCAGATGGCACTTTTGAGATTATCAAATGCCTGCTGCTGCTCAGATTCCCAGACAAACTCTGCATTATCCTTAAGGAGACGATTGAGCGGCTCGGCAATCTTGGAGAACTTTGGTATAAATCTCCTAAACTGGTCGACCATGCCCAAGAATGACCGAAGAGATGACTTGCCATCTTTAGCCATACGGCGTAGAGGCTGCTTACCAACGGTTGGACCATAGGACACTGGAGGCTGAATAGCCATGACTGCACGGATTCTGTCTTCGATGATTGAAAGGTCTGCCTCTGAGATGTGGTGTCCGATAAAATCGATGGATCTGACGAACACCTCAACCTTAGAAGGCCTGATGTAGAACTGATGATCTCTGCAGCGCTGTAAGAACTGTCGAACATGCTTCACGTGGCTGTCAAAATCTGGACTGTACACTATGGTGTCATCCATGAAAATGACCAAGAACTGATCGATGAAGTCAAAGAATGCTCGATTTCCAACACGTAGAGCGGTCGCAGGAGCGTTAGTTAACCCAAAGGGCATCACTGTCCACTCGTATGAACCATATCTAGTACGTATTGCTGTCTTATGGATGTCGTCTGTGTGGATGGGTATCTGATGGAAAAACTGGTTGAAATCAAATCTGCTGAACCAGCGTGCCCCCTTAAGCTGTTCAAGAAGGGTATCATGAAGTGGCAATGGATACGTGTCCTTTATGGTGATGTTATTAAGGGCTCGATAATCACAGCACATCCTCCACTTCCCCCCTGGCGTAGGAGCGAAAATGATTGGGCACCCATATGGTGGTGATGATGGACGAAGGATACCCAGCTCGACATATTTGATGATCTGTCGTTTGAGCTCCTCCATCATAGGCACTGGAATAGTACGAACTGGCTGTGATGGTGGCTTATGCCCAGGTTCAATGTTGATGCGATGCTATCCACCTTCAAACCGTTCTGGCATATGGCCAGCTGGAAGATCCTCCTGGAAAATATCTGAAAAGTCTTCTCTGACACGATCACGTTCTGCTGTGACCTCTGGGTCTTCCATGGTAGTGTCTGTGTCTGCAGCTGCCATGACCAACTCACCATCGACCTCTGAGAGAAAGAAGAGATAAGCTACGGCTTCTTCAGCCGACCCACTGGATCGTATACGTCGTAGGTGCTTCCTCATAGTGGTGGCACTGACCAATTCCATTTCAGGAAGGTCATCTGAATCTGGAGTCTGTTCAACTCTGGACAGAACTGTACGAACACTGGAACCTGATGAGTGTTTCCTGGTGATCGTCATGTTCTTGGACTGGAAGTCAATGTGTGGGTTCCTTCTCTCCAACCAATCCTGTCCTAGGATGACTGTGAAGGGTTTCATGTCAATAATATAGAGATCTTCTGAATCCTTATACTTACCCAGCGTAAATGTAGCATTGGGAAGATAGGACGTACAGGGTAATTGGCTTCCTCCAGCCAACCCCACTGAGAATGATGATGAGTCTGTTGATGATATACCAAGCTGAGAAGCGAACTGTCTGTCGATAAATGACGATGTAGCTCCTGGATCTACCAAAATGTGAGTACTCTGTCCATATACTTTCCCTTTGTACAACAACAGCTTCTTCTGTGCTTTCAGCTGTGCTGTCTGTGACTGCATCTGTGCGATGTGTTCTGAGGGAGTATCCATCTGCTGGAACTGAAGTATCAGACTGGATAGGACTTCTTCTGAAATACTCTCAACCCGGCCACTTGCTTCAGTGGCATTTTCAGGCTGATTTATCGGGGAATCCTCATCACTGGTACTTGTGCAGTACCCGGAGAGTTTCCCTGAGGAGCTGGAGCTGATGCTGGAGCTGGAGCTGCAACTGCTGCATTGATGCTCTGCTGATTCTGGAGCTCCTTAACCAGGGTGTTGACTGTTTTTACAAGTTTGTTAGACTCATTTTTACCACCCTGATTATTCTGCTGCTGTTGTCCTCTGTTCTGATTGTACTGACGTCCAGGATTGGGAGCTGGAGGCTTGCCTTGTATGGCATTTCCATCTGCTGTGGTGGTGGCGAAGCAATCTTTTATGATGTGACCTGGACGACCACAACGCTGACAAGACTGGGAAGGAGATGATGCTGATCCTTTCCCTTTGCCTTTTCCTTTGCCTTTCCCTTATTCTTTTGGGAATTCTGGTTGGCCTGATTCTGATTGCCACGATTCTGATTGCCTCGGTCATATGGTTTATTGCCACGACCTTTGTCCGTTTCCTTTCTGACTGGGCCTCCTGACTGTTCCTTCTGTCCCCTATAATGAAGGGTCTCTGACTGCTTCGAATGAACTACATAATTCAAATCGAGCAGAACCTGTGTGGTCTGTGCCCACGACAGGTTATTCCTTTCATCATCTGTTAGGAATCTAAGATGGAACTGATTTTTTAGGTCTGACTCCATGTTGCTGACAAACCTATCCTTGATCAGGACATCATCCAAATCAACTGATGCTAAAGAAGCCAGTGACGTGAATGTGCGTAGGTAATCCGAGAATGTCTAGTAAAGAGCAGGCCATTTCTGAGTTGGAAACCTTTGCGAGGAATCTGCACAAGCTCCTCAACGAGAAGGTGGTACTAAGGGCGTTCTCTCAGGCGAGTTGCTATATATGCGGGAGAGGGGCGTCAATCTTCGATCGCAGAGGTGCTCTGGACAGTGACCGAGACTGCGTTGGGAACGGAACAGAAGGAGTACATGGAGAGAGCTGGTGGTGGTTCCGGAACATCAGAAGCTTGGTGTCTCCGGTACAGCGACCCCGATATATTTCTGGGGGATCTGGCTGTGAGCACCCTTCCGGTGGCGGAACTGCAAACTCTTCGAGACGACCTACAGATTGGTCAGAAGAAAGATGAGTCCGCTGACGCCTACCACTCGCGTCTGACCAATCGCCACAAGACAGTGAACTTCATGGCGAAGGTCGTTCAAGGGTGCGTACAAGTCTCTGAGTCGGAGTTCTCATACATATTCTGGAGGGGACTCACGTACACTGACAAGGTGGGCGAAGAGTTGCGAAGAATCAAACTGGACCTCTCCGAGCCGCATGTGTGGGAAGAGAAGATGATGGAGGAGGCGACGCCCCGTGATGTTACTCAGGCGATCTTAAAAGTGCTGGAGATTGCCAAAAACATCGAGTCGCGCAAAGAGAAGAAGGCGGCTCAGACTCAATCCAACAGGAGTGGAGAACGAACTGGCCGCTCATGAAATTCCCCTTCTACATCTCCGTCACCCTCCAGGTCCTTTTTCCGAAGCCGCTCTCGGGAGCCCCCTCGATTGATGGCGGCCACGCACGCTGAGCTCGCCGCAGCGCCGACCTCTGTTCGACCATCGCCCCCGGCCTCGACAACAACCCTGACCTATCCGAAGCGAGTGAGAAACTGCTACGCGTGTCAAAATCCCGACCATCTGGTGCGAGACTGTACGGACGCGGTGAAGTTGGCTGCGTGGAAGGCAAACGCACCCCCTCGTTTAGCTCGAAACCGAGAACAAGTGGCGGCGTTGTTCTGGGCGTTGTCGCGCAATGAGGACACTGAGTGGGCACCTGACGAGCTAAAGGCGGAGATCGAGAGCTTGGCAGAGGTGGATGGAGAGGCCGTGGAATCCTTGGCGGCCTTGGTAGGGTGCTCCGAGCAGCTGGCGGTTATTGGTGCGGAGTTGCGCAACTCCGAGGAAATCACTATCTCTCAGGAGGAAGGGTGATGAATCACCCTTCTCGGTGGCGACAAGCTCGCCACTGACTTTCAGCAGTAGGCTGAGAGTTTCACCTGAAGAAGGTGATCCTATGCCTCGGCACTTTGCAGTGTTGGGCACATGGATGTACAATAATGTGTACGCGCCCCTCTTGACGGAACAGTCACAGCGTTTACCCGCGTGGCAGTGGAGAAGTAAGGGGAGGTCGACCTCGATGGAGGCTCTGATGCAGCGGATCCGGAAACAGCTGCGACAGAAAGTATCTGTTGCTGACATACAGAAGGACCTGGACAAGGACCTTATTAATGGACGGCGACGACGCAATATTCCAATTAGGTTCCTAAACACAAGGAGCAATCTGGATATGATGCGGTCAATGGCAGACCTACCTCTCGCACATCACGCTGCAGGCGGGTGTGGTACCGGTATGTACCAGGAAATCAATGATCACATCACACGTTGATAACCTACTTCAGCGAGGTGTGGTGGATTTTTATGAATTACATCGCAGCCGGAGTTTGACTGCTCTGGATTTGGCGATGCCTCTAGCTACCCTTTTAAGGTACGCTTGGGAAGAGTTGTCTATGGAAGAGCAACTACACGCTATGTCTCAGGAGACCTCCACTCCAAGAGGCAGCAGACAGTGGGAGTTGGAGGGGTGGAAGCGTGTGAGGAAAAGATATAAGCCCATCTCTGTGCGTGACGATTTTGGAACTCTGCTGGTGCTAGAATCCTTGCAATCTCCTGTGGAACGCCCATCAGCGGCGATATCTGATACAGGCAGGATACCAGGATCTGGGGGGGGGGCATCCCTGGAATTCCTGATACGTGGTGTAGTTTATATCGAGTACACCGATTTCGAAAGATTCAGCAAGAAGCAGACCCAGCCGCAGTTTATCAAGAGATGTTCGCGGAGGATATGCCTGAGGTACCGATTAATTCAGGTGATACTCCATCTGAAGGCGATGATTCTGGAGGGCCGGTAGGTGCTACAACCCCTCCATTGTCGGTACCGGAGGTTTCAGAATCTCCGATTAATACGCATGCACCAGCGGATGAACAGATGTACACTCCCGATAACGACCTAAACTTCACGCAGCAAATGATGGCAGCGGAAGATCAAGACTTGAAACCAGTTGCGGACCACAACGACGCTGCAACTACTACTCATGTATCACCTTCAACCACCATGGACGCGCAACTGTCCGTGTTGGATAGTCACCCTCTGAATGATGATGACCTTGGAGGGAGCCACCCATTGGATGATAATGAGGAAGATGATGATGACCCACTTAAATGTGAGCGGGTGTGCAGCGATGGTAGCGTACGCTGGGGATCCACTGAATACTTAGCTTCTGCACAAGATCCAGATGGACCCCTACTTCTGGTATTCTTCGCGTACTTGAAGGGACATCGTGTCAAGGTGCTGGTGGATTCTGGAGCTTCAGATATATTCGTATCTGAAGACTGCGCCAGACGCTGTAAGTTGACTACGCGAAGTGGACCCGCTATGCGTGTGACTCTGGCAGATGGCTCAGTCAAGACGACTGGTCATGTGGCTTATTCTAAGTTCACTGCCAGGACCACGACAGGGACCTATACTGAGCAATCTATGGCTGCTGGACATTTCTCTCCTTGGAGAGATTTCTTAAAATACGATCCGCAGACCTGGATGCGTTCTGGGAACAAAAGGCGTATCAGAGGCCGCCTTACTAGAACTGCGCGATGTGGTGGGGCTTTATCCTGTGAGAACGATGCCTGTGTCGTATTTCGTAAAACGGGCGACCGTAACCGTTTCCAATTCACCGGTACCTTTAAAAACCGCAATCTGGCGTGCGCCCTTTGCAACGCTGCGCCTACTCATTCCGACAATTGTCCGTTTGAAGTAACCATCCAAGAAGACTCCGATTGGAACATCCTCGTGCTGTCTACTAGCTCCATTGGATACAACCATTCCGTGTTGTCCACCGACAACCCCAGCGTGGGTGAGCTAAAAGCAGCTAAGACTAGGGCTGAGGAGGCTCTAAATACCGGTGGAGTGCGAAACGTGTGCCAGGTGAAAAGGACTTTACTCACGAAAACCGTCTTTCCAAAAGACTCTTCTTTTGACCCCAGCCAGCTACCAGGCATCGCGAGGAAAATGAACGTGATTGATAAGGCAGTGGACCATAATTTCGTGCGAGGTCGTCGACAGGATGAGGGCATCAAAGCCGTTTCCCAATGGGCTGCTCAGCACGGTAAGGGGCTACTGCAATCTTTCGCGGACGAGGGGAACATCGACAGTTTTGCTCACACGTTCGTTATGTGAAAAGCAAGACTTTCCCTTGTAGACGTTATCCGAACAAACTTTTATTTATGAGGTGGTGGTTGTATCTTCCCCAGGGAGCAGGGCATGATGGAGTCGGCGAGAGAACGAATTCAGTATCCCGAATTGTATGCATCAATGCAAGACGAGCTACTTAGCAATGATGAGTCCGCACAGTTGAGGAAGCAGGAAGAAGAGACGGAAAAGAAACGTGCCGAACAGCAGACTGTTCGGCTCGAATTGGCTCGAATGAAGGAAATGAACAAGGCGGATGGGAAACAGCAGCCTGCGAAGAGAATTCACGATGATACAGGCGAAGGTGGTGCACCAAAGGTTGCGCGCCTCGAAGCGGCGTCTACAGCTGCAGGAGTTTCTGAGCCGCCCCCTGCAGCGCTCGCAGCTGGCGGGTCAGGTACAATCCACCCGATCCCCCCAATCAATTGACCCTAGTTGAAGACACCTCGTCCCAATTGATTCCTTTTCCGATTTTTTCCGGCTGCAGATGTCGGTATTGCGAGTGCGGGTAATACAGCCACGGAGACGCCCAAGATCTCTAAAAAGAAGGCTCCACTATCGGATGCGGTACCCGCTGGAACGCTGCATGGGGCTGGTTCTGAAGCTGCAGAAGGTGGGAAGCGGAAGCGGCGCACACAATGGGAAGTGGCTCTCGAAGCGACACTCGCAAGAGTCCTTATCGCTGAGAAGCAGGTAGATGCTGCCAAGGTAGCACGACGTTTTTGTAGCTACCCCCTACCATTTTTGTAGCTACCCGGGTTTGTAGCTTAGCTACAAAAGCTCCCGCGGTGGCACATTTTGTAGCTATAGCTACAAAAGCTCCCGGGGTGGCCCGTTTTGTAGCTACAGCTACAAAAGTGTCGGAAGTGGCATACGGTATGCTATTCTGGAGCTAGCTACAAAAAATCAGAAATAGTATTTCGAGCTAGGAGAAACACAAACGAATAGTACCGCGCATATGACTTGAAAAACAAAATTACTAAACAAGTAGTACCGTGAGTATGACATAAACACGGGTGTATTATACGATCACATGGGGACATACACGTGCATTATTCGATTACATGGGGTCATTCATATTGCACGAGGCATAGAAGAAATAGCAAGCAAGCATTTCAGATCGATTAAGATACAAAAAAGAATACGGATTACGCCCTCAGAAAAGAATAGCATAATTACTTATTACTGCTAGGCTGCTACGTAGTATCTAATGTAAGGATTCAACTAGCCGTGGGCGATATGAAAATCTAACCTAGGAAACTAGAGAACAGTGTTCGTTCCAATATCTGCACAACCAAAAATGTTTCCTGCAGCACACGGACAGCGAATTAGTCAGGACGTTGGGAATCGAACCCAATACCGACAGCCTACTGCTGTCCGCAAATCGCCCTCGGGTGAGTGTGTACGTACATAAAACACGTGTTGAAAACAGCAGCGGAACAGTAGGTTGGAAATCTATAATTTTGAAAATCTACAATTCTGAACATCAATCGGTGACAGCTGAGCAGAGCATGAAGTCACAGGATGCCGCCAGCAACGCTGCTGGCGACAAAAGGAAAATGCTCGACGTACAAACAAAACCTGCAAAAAACGAAACGCTGATTAGTAAAGATGTTGAGAGTCGAACCCAACCCGTCGGGCTAATAAGAAGCCCGACGTTCTCCAAGCATCCCTTCAGTGGTCAGAGAGAAAGATACCACCAGCAACGTTGCAGGCGGCTTCAAGAAAGGCACAGTATGGATTATGGCAACGTGCAAAAAAACAGGGCGCTGCTCAAGAAACATGCTGCGAATCGGACCCAAACCGTCAGGCTTTTGAGAAGCCCGACGGTCTCCAAGTATCCTTTCAACGCAGGAAAGGTTCGGCTGCTGGCGGGATGCGCCTGCTGTAAGAAGATAGTTGCACTCGGAGGCCCCCGCCCCAGGACCCTCTGAACCGCAGGATGCCCTCAGGATCAACACACACATACCGGAAAGTACGTCCAACGACTTTAGTATAGTGGCTTAGACAAGTGGCGCGTAAAACCGGTTAGTCAGTAAAAAATACAACTGCAGGCAGCAGGCAAGCATGGAGGCAGAAAGCACGCCGCAAGCGAAGGTGCTATCTTGAAGTGTTGAGAAACGTGCCAACCACGATATTAAAGATAGCGTCAATTGTTAATCGGTGATCGTCAGTGGTGACAGCTCGTCAAGGCCGCGGGCCCCGCGGCGCCCGCGGCCGCGTGACTCCTGAATATCCGAAATCCGATCGAATCTGCTAGCTGTGACTAGCGATCTAACGGTCATTCAGTCAAACGTTCGGTCGATGTTACGATCGGGCGGTCCGAACGGTCAACATACAGTTGATGTAAGAGTGAACGTTATGGTCGACGTCTCGACGAAAATTCCATAAACGATAGAATCTGTTTTCTGAAAATCGTGAAATCTTAAATCTGTCTGACCTGGTCTGCCTCCGAACCGCAGGATGCGTTGGGTGGTGTGGCTACAAAAATCTGAGGGCGCCGTGCGGTGATGCATCCTTGCGCACACTGGGATGTACGCCGGGAATTTCCAGGAAATTTTCCCTTTCCCCTATAAGGGAACGAAGATTGTCCCAGAATTTCCGGGGGAAATTCCCGGTCGGTTCTGGGGCACCTACAAAAATGTCACAGTAGCTACAAAAATGGTAGGGGGTAGCTACAAAATGACCCCGTTATCTGCTGCCAATGCAGATACACCCATGGCAGATGCTGCAAATTCATCGGAAGATGTCCAGTCGGAAGATCGTTCACCCGATAGTGATGGAGATGAAGATGCCAGCTGACTAGCTATGCCCGTCAGCGTTATGACGCTTGAGTTAGAAGCGACCCCCGAGGCAGTTTCGCATGCGGAAAATAATACGATGGTATCTCCAAGAATACGGCGAGCAGTGCAGGCACCTAGAAAATAATGCTCGGCAGCCCCGAGTAAATGCCTTTACTGAAACATACATTGAATAAAGTAAATAACAATTATTGAAACATGCTACTGGTTTCCTTAATGCATGAGTGGTTATTCAAGTAGAAGTCAAACTCTTTTCGTGTATGGTTTGTGCATTGTAGGTTACCTTCTCAGGAAGTGGATGGTTGTGAACGTGCCGAAAGATGGAAAATGTTTCATCTGGGCATTGGCCATGGCCACAAGCGGCAATGTTACTCGGCGCGACCTCAGCTTTTGCGTGTCCACCATGGCCCGTGAAGTTGGGTGGTGTCCAAGACAATCTGGGATCACGCATACCCAAAAGGGCACCCTGTGTGACCGTTACGAATGCCACTGGGGGTACTTGGTGGACAACCACCTGACAATATACTCTGAACAGTGATTTCCGTTCGTGTTAATGCTACAGCTTTCAAATAGGGGTACTCATGTAGATCTGTATGTGCGGAGGGGGAGTCCATACCGCTTGCACCTGCTGAGTGATTTGCATATAGACGGCATAGACGTAGAGTTTGTACAGCCCGTGCCGACCGGCACGTTAATTGATGTTACGTAAATTGATCTTACGTAAATTGATCTTACGTAAACATCTTAATTGTGTATAAGATTCGATTCAATTGTGTTAGGCTAGAAAATCAATCGACAGATGTGATCGACGACGAATACTACATCATTGAGGTATGAACGCCATAACCCTGTCTTCAAATTTTATTGTTTTTCCCCGCTCGACATCGACGCACCTTTATTCGCATCCATCGCAGTTCAATCAATTCCAATGACAATACTTGCTACTTTGCGGAAGGAAAATCCAGATAAAAACATTTGGTTACTATGGTTCCCTGAAGAGTCCTCGCCCTCAGAATTAGCGGTCAAGAAATCGATGGAAGATGGCTATAAGGTGCAATGGCAAGTGTATGACGCAAGCGTGCATGATAATCTGCCTTTACGGATGAAATTTTTGTACCCAGTTTGCCTGCATTGCGGGTTTCAAGATCGTTCACAACTGGCAACGTGCACCGGCTGCTATCTTGTGCATTACTGCAAAGCCCCCAAAACTTGTCAGAAATCGGATCACGCACGGCATAAGTTTTTCTGTTGTTGTGTAAGGGGTTGGATGTTAGGACAGCCATATGCAAGATGCCGACCTTTGTTTAAGTACCCGGGGGATACGCGACATCCAGCAGAACGTAATTCAATAAGTGCTTGGTCCTATGGTGCCTACCTGCAGTTTTCTATACTTTTGGGAAATCAAATGCGTCGCATGTTTTGCAGGAATTCCAAAGGGTCGCCCCATCGTGAGACAGCAAATATATGACGGGCAAATCGTTACTTCGGTGCGCATTGAAATGCGGGACGCCACAATTTTCAAAACCCCTCACTTTCAGAAGTATACAGCAAGGATGGAGTTTGTAATGAATGGAATTTACCCTGGCGGATATTATTATCCATTTTACCGTCTCACTCCGTTTGGTCGGTTGATGATTTGCATCTGCAAGTTAAGCTGCCCGAAAATCATACTTCAGAGGTTGCTTTCATAGAATGATTGACATTGCAGACAGGATATATGCATAAGGACTTCGCAAACACACCTTCGACGTTGCAAAGTAATAGTATATATGTACGTGTAGGTACGTATCCTTCGATCCGAGCGGACTAGCACCGGGTATCTGATAGGCTAATAATTCGACAGGTCCAAGACTTTCCAAGATCATAAGCTTTATTTATTGCCTAAAATACTCATTTGCCCCTTTTTGCCGTCAGCAGTACAGTTCTTCTTCCGCCGGGTATGACTATCCAGAAGTTGTGGGAGAACTACAATACACAATGCGTCGACGGCGAAGGCATGGAATCCTCACTCAGCCTTTTTTGTTGTTCGAAGAGGAGCTTAGATAGCTCTTGGGTCAAGTTCCGTCGGATGAATTGATGCTATAAAGCGACGTCATATAGCTTTATCATTGAGCAAATTGACTTATCGTTGGAACACCGTTAAATATGATTGTATTCGAACATATTTTCAATGAAATTATTATCGACGTTTCACATTTCTAATGTTGTGACATGCTATGTTTGTGACATGCGGGCCTTCGATCCGACCCAGCTGAAAGAGGTCATTTGATAGGCCAACTGAAATCACGACGGCCACACTACTGAGGTATTTAAGCACCTGCCTTGTCCTCACAACTTACTTTTCAGCTTGACATTGACTTGCGACGCTTTTTTACCTGTCAACTCATCCAACTATGCCATCCAAGCGAGAATGTATTGTTGCCTATGTTCTTGGAATGTATGCAACATGCCATACTGCCCCCAGAATGAGAATCGGGAATTTTGACTATCTTCCTCATGGTATGACTGTTCGAATGTTGTGGAGGAATTACAATGAATGTTATATGTGCAGGAATGCGGAAGGCAATAAATGCACGTTGGGTATTTTCGATGTGTGTTTCGAAACCACCTTGCCTTTTGGTTCAGGTTCCGACACATACAGCCGTAACGTTACCGTCAACGTTACCTGTCGCGGCAATTGAAACCACGGCGGCTACGAGTATGTTATCTTGATTCCACTTTGATTTCGAGTACTTAGGATTGCAGCCTCCCGAGGTTTAGATTTTCGACTACTTTTAGATAAGAATAGTACACTTAGAAATAATTTAACAATGTGGTAGAAGTATATAATGCAATCGCATATTCATTCGTCAATGGCTTGTGTTTCTTGCCGATATGCTGATGTGCCTGTGTATGAGGGTTTTTGTCTCGGTTGTGTTTTTGTTTTTGATTTAAGAAAATCGGCGACTAAGTGATTGGTCTGTATGCCGTAACAACTGTCGTATTGTATATCGATCCCCGCATGTGCGAGATATACGAATTTGATTAGACCAAAAGTACACTACTCTTGCACGACCCGCGGTCCACTCACCAGGTACAAAAGCTCTTGCCCGGCCTGCTTTGAAGATTTATTTCCCCTTGTTTCTTCTGACATACGCACCTTCAACCATACCTTCAAACATCTGCTACTTACCGTGCAAGCATTGCCATCTGAAGGTATTATAGCTCCACATTTATCCTCACAATATATTTTTCGACTTTTGCTGTGAGCGACGCTCGCTTCGTTCAACTGCTATTCACCTTGCAAGCATTGTTATCTACAGGTATAAAAGCCTGTAATATCGTGGCCACGTTATGCCTTCAATTCTACGATTCGGAGTTTATGGGACACCCGATGAAGATCGTGATGAAGCCAGTGCAGACGCTATCAATACACATGGAATGGTCCACCAGCGATGTCCTCAATGCAATGTAGACAGCTGGATAATGTGTAAGTTCTTAAACATCCCCTACGAGGACAGACATGTCCGACAGGACTTACCGATCGTTTGGTGGCGCTACACCTGGAGAATTCGGAAATACATGTTTTTTGACCTTCAGGAACCGGAACTTTATCCCAACCAGACCCCAATAGGGAACGAATGGGTCACCCTAAGGACACTGGTCATTCCAGTCGACGTCACTTGGGCGCTCATTATTCCGCGGGATCAACGAGAAGAGGCAATCGACCTATATTGCGTGCGATGCAATTGCCTTGACCAATAAAGCTCTGCCATTTAAGTTCTCCGATAGAGCGTTAACATTGCCGTCAACGTTACCTCGCTATCGAGGGAATTGAAACCTACAAGTGCTGCGGTTTCTACAAGTGCCGCAAATAATTATGGATTGAAGATATAGATTCCAATGTATTAGCAATATAATAGCCTTAGCACTGTGAAATGATTGAAAGCTCTTGCCTAGAAGACATCATAGACAAATATTTGGTGTATATTGATTAAATTTGTATGATGATATAGATTTGTGTATCATATGCTAGTATCCATCTCAGTTGCAACTTGTTTTACGGGAATTGAAGCACCTGAATACGCACATTCATAAACGTGTACCGTGCATGCTGGCCTAAATTGCACATGGATGTACCCATATTTGCATACTTGTACATTGCATACCGATATGTGAACAAAAATATAATAAAAAGTCTACCGGGGCTCGCTAACTACCAAAGCATCACGCATAAATCATAAATCATGTAATAATATGCTGCGAAACGTTCCGGGTCGACTTGCGTGGCGCCTACGTGTCGCTTACGTGTCGCTTACGTGTCACATTCACTATGACGTGGCAACCATTTTTAGACACCTGAAAATGCCAAAAAATGCGGGTTTTAGTGCACGCCGGAATGTCAAAAATACCAGATTGTTGGTTGGAGGCACTAGTGATGAAAACCTTTGTGCATTGGAATGCACCAGCAGCACACCGAGCTGATTCTTTTTTGACGGCGGCACTGAATCACCACTTTGGCAGCAGCAAGTGGCACTTTACCGCGACAGACTCGCGTGCCAAGTTATATACTGTGTCTGAAGTGATTGACCGTTTGTTAGAAGATGATATAGTAAATTTTCTTTTATGGAGTAATTAGTATCGCCTAATATACAAGAACACGTATCGACTAATTGATGTGATAATGGGATGTATCGATTGATAATTGACTTTGCTCCTACCTCCTTTGTGTTACCATAGTAAATCCTTGGGAAAGCAACACATGTAGAGTTACCATAAGAATGAGTTGAATTTGGTTAGGAAACAGGTCATGAAACATTAACATTTTCAATGGGGAAGAATATTCTCGAATGGTAAAGAGCTTTAAAAAATCTATTAAGGAATGACATGATTTTCGGAAAGGAATATTCCTTTTTTCAAAACTTTCGCCTGCGGCGGGCATGTTTGGAAATCCAGAGCGGCTCGCGCGGAAATATGCACTTTCCGCTACTAGGTACGCGGGCACGCCGCCCTTCATTCCCAGGGTGGAGCTGCCGGGGTGCGTCATGATTGACAACGCGCCCTGCTCCTTTATCACCGGGGGGGTCGTGCTCTCGCCTAAGGTCAAAGCACGTAGCGGTCCGCTTTCACTGTGCGCGGGGCTGGGTTCGGGCTGGGTTCTTGTCCCCAACCTACATCAACACAACACGGAATCTGGCCGACATCTTCACGAAGCCCCTGGCTGGCTTCAACAATAAGGTGTACCCGATCATCAGCACGATCTCCGACTACATGGATATCATCCGCCCACACCCCAACGGTGTGGGTACTGCTTGAGGCATCTGGTCAGGGTAGATATCTTACGCGGAGGTGACTCGGCCCGCATCGGGAATCCACTTCGGCCACATTCCGGCCCGTCTCGGCCCGAACCCAAAATTGCCCGCCGCAGGCGCAAAATTTTAATTTTAAGTATGACAATTTGTCGAAAATCGATAAAATTTTGGAAATGTATCGATTTTCCCCTCAATGCGACTCGGCCCGTGCGCAACTTTTCCTTCGGCCCGCCTTCGGCCCGGGCCTCCGTGACACGGCCCCGGGCCGGCCAATCCCAGGAAGATATCTTCCCTGCATCTGGTTCTCTGGCTGTTTGAGCCGCTGCTGTCACCAGGTGCCGCAGCCACGCACTAGTTAGGTCCTGGCCTCCCGATCTTGCCGCAAGGCATCCGGGGGCTGCGTGGTCTGCCCCCTGCGGGTTTCAATGCTGCTATGGCATGCCCGGCCTCCCGAGGGACAGCACTTTGGCCGACTCATGCGGACTTGCCACGGTGATTTCGGGGAGTTTCCGCGATCCGATGGGTCATGGAGATGGACTGTTTCTAGAGTGTCTGCGGCAGCGTTGTGGCACAGCTGGCGGCCAGTCAGGGGTTTCTGCCCTGGACTTTGAGGGCTTGGCCAGACATGACCCGTGACCTCATGGACTCCTTCGGACTTTCATTGACTACCTCTTTAACTGGCTTCTCTTCACCTCTGGATTCTGGGATATGGACACTGGATAGTGCTTCAGATATCACAGGGCAGTATATGGTGACTTGCCTTGCTGTAGGAGTTAGATAGAGCGTACTCTGCTTTCTCATTTTTACCGGCCATACAGTACATCATTCATTGTTACAGTGCTTTGGACTCTACTTATGTTTTGGACCTCACCAGCAGACAGTTAGTCTGGCTGACAGGTTGTTAGTGATGCTAGCTTTCACAGCATACAGTACTTCTAGTCAGTAGCCACCTCAGCCGAGGTGGTGTGCCGAGATACAGTAGTTACAGACTATGCCATCGTGACAGATGACAGTAGCTACAGACTCTGCATGAGACACTTTCATAGTGTACACGTACTCATTGTACTCGAGAGTATCGACTTCGTACCTACAGATATTGTACATTGTATGACGGCCTAGAGACGAGGACTGAGCTTAGATAGCCCGCCCGGCAGTATATTATTCTACCACATATGACTCGTGGCTTCGCACATCCCGACCAACTATAGTGCTTTCTTTGTGTGCTGGATATATATATCCCGCTAGTATATATATATATATCTTCCGACCCGATATCACACTTCACGTGAGGTTATGCGCCCGGACCACTTCTGTTGTGAATGTTAAGATCCGTCTCACCGAACGTACCTGGTCACCCTCCACACAGTCTGCCGAACTTACCTGGCACCCACCATTCTTCTACCCTGACTAGTGAGAGTACGTGTTCCCTAGCCTGTGACGTATCATGTACAATATATTTAGCAATTTACCACCCGCCCGCCTGAGAAGCCATAGCCAGATCGCTCCCCGGCTACCATCAACGATGCAAGGTGAGGATGCGGGGGGTCAACTCAAGGGCAGTCCCTTCAATTATCGTCCACGCGTAATGTTAGATATAAATGTTCACACGTGCTCACACGCCCGACGTATAAAGGTATAAAAAGTCGTATCTCCTGGTCGTTTTTAACCCTCTATAGAGTGCAAACATTTTTCGAACTATTTCTATGACGTACCGCGCGCGCGCTACTGATCGGAGGCATGCATACGATGACTCATATGAACCACCGAGACCCCAAGGTTCCTTTGAGTATACTGACGAGCGATAAAATTCACGTCTCAAGCTTTAAAATGCACCAAAACTAACTTGGAAACATGCAAAAAAACATCCGAAATTCGAGGATGCTGAGGGTAAAGTAATAATTCTGTCGGTTCCGTCGAGATTTGTAGCTCCGCTTAAAATCTCGAGCGGAGCGGTTAGGAATACTTTAGTTAGAAGGTACTGAGAGTGCAAAGCCACCCATCGTTCCGGTCAAGTCGCTGATATTATCCAGTCCGCGTGCACCCCCCCTCGAATTTCGGAGTTGCTCACTTTGGAACTCAGCCCACGGGAGGCATGTATTTGGATAGGACCGTGCACCATGCCATTTAAACGATCAATTAGAGTAACCATGTGGACTCGCGCCGCACGGGCCCTTCATTATAGCTATTTGCGAGGCTATACGGCGATACAAGATGGTATGCCTGGGGTATGCCACAATGTAATACCCATGTCATACAGGGTATGATGCGCCATTTGACCGCCGTATAGCCCGCAAGATGCGAATTAAATGGCACCATACCTTGCCCCCGATTACGTCACGATTTCCGTGAGCTCAATTTGTCCACCGCAGGCTCGAACCCGGGTGCCCCAGCTTGGGTGCCCCAAAAACAGATGGGAAACGAGCTAACCACTTTTCCGCGTTTCGCACCGCCCCCACCCACGCGTGGGTGGTATGCCTTTCCTGGGTACATGTACCTGAACCTTGTCGAGACGTGAAATCTGCACCGTTGACCGATATGAAATCTTTACCCTCCATAGAGGGCAAACTCGAAAACGATTACGAGATAGTTGTTAAACGGCTTGTCCGATGATCATGATGTCCGATTAGCTGTCCGATGTCGTGATGTGTATGTGCCATGTCACCATCGCACTGACTGATATGCCATGCCATCACTCTTCACTGTCCACGTGGCACACTTAGGAGATCAGAATCGTGTCGCTGTCATGTCAGAATAACGGAGGGTTGAGCCCTCGGCGCGGCGGCGACTCGTTAATGCCCGCGACCGCGGTGCGTCTCAGCGCGTCCCCAACGATGACCCGTCGCGGTGAAGAGCTGGTGGAATCTACATCCACATCGCAGCAGAACGCATTACCGGAGTCACAGCTGAACTCTGCTGGGACGTGGCCCGCGAATTTATATACACATACAGTAATACTGAGACCTTAAGTATGCACCCAGGGACAGTAATACTGAGACCTTAAGCATGCACCCAGGGACCCCCAGCGGAACCCATAGCACCGGGGCCAGGGTAATCATGGTGAAACCGAATATTGGTAATGGAACTATATTATTCTGGGAGCAATTTTTGATTGTTTCCGGAACAATTAACTTTTGATTTCCCCCGTAACAATGAATTTTGACTACGGGAAAGCATATTTAGGGTTTAGTGTTAGGTTTTTGGGATACTCTCACTAAACCCTAAATATGCTTGTCCGTAGCCAAAATCCGTTGTTACGGGGAAAATCAAAAGTTAATTGTTCCGGAAACAATCAAAATTTGCTCCCGGAAAAATTGAAACCTATTGGTAATGCTAGTCCATGGGTACCGGGAGGTGAAACCAAAAAAACGCTAGTGTTAGGCCCGTCGACCTAGGTGGTCTCGAAAAAAAGAGACGGTGTTATCCAGGGCGGGTCGGTGCCCTGGCGGAATTGCCCCCCCGTCGTATCACAATCACTATGACTATGATACGATCAGTCGGTGACACTGTGTGATGAGTTGTAGATGGCATAGGCATGAGATGATTGTCATCCCATGGACAGTGATCGCGGGGGGGGCATCAGAGTGTGACACAAAGCTTACGGACTAAAATATGCATTTAGGGTTTCTTGGTCTGCAACATTTATGGGGGCCATACGCTCCGAGTCTCTTTGATCAATTGTAACGCCGACCCTCGCGCAGAGACCGCGATCTGAGAAACTTTGAGGACACGATCAGGGGAGACAATATCATGTTCGCAAAGACGCGAACTGCAGCAAGTCATGCACATATACAGCGGATACACGAGCCAAGCGAAAGAATAAACGAGTCAACCGAAAGAGACATTGATATTTGCATAGCCACGTAGGCAACGGGAGAGACAGGCGATATGCAAGCCAGGCAGACGTGAGACAAGAGAGCAGCGATCAACATTCTAGACCATTTGAGATCTGCAACCTACACTTTGACCCGCCACCTGAGCCCACCTTGAACCTTTTCCCATTTTTATTTTGGATAAATTAGTTGAAACAACGAATTTAAAAAAAAAACATACACCGCGGTGGTGTAATTCACGAGTAAAAGAATCTCGGCAATTTTCATTTGAGCACACAAAACACACCGGGATAGTCTTTAGCAGTATTCACAACCAGAGACATTAAAACAGCTTGTATGCTTGATGTCAATGACAAGGAGACACTATGGCGTTATCTAGGAGCAAGCAAACGTCGACAGCTTTACTCTAGCACATAAACAGTCACTACGACACTTTACCGTGCTGCTCCTAAGGGCCCAGGCGTTCTCTGGTGGCAGCTGGCCAGAGGGGCAAGCAACATGCTGCAACGTGCTGGACAACTTGAATTTGGCATCGGAGTGGCAGGAAACCCACGCTTCTCCCATTTCCTTAATTCACCACCATGCCAGAAGACTCGCCTGCTCCTTTGTCAAACAGTAGCAAGCATCATGGTCGATGACAAGATATGCAGGCACTTAATGTATCTGTATGTCTATGCTACTCATCATCGCCGAAAGACAGCAGAGCTGCATTTGCAACACCGGCACCTGCTAATTCTCGCTTGCTTGCTTTCTTTCTGTTTTTACTGGCTGCTTTAACGTTGTCTGCTGGTACATCAGCCGCGGATTCTTGGGTTTTGCTACCCATCTCCTGTAAATCAAAACGCCATGTCAGCATTGAATATCCATACAGTCGTTCCCGTTGATTGGAGCAACCAAGGTGGACGAGACGCTCCAAAGGAATCCCGGGTATCAAAATAAAAGTTTTCCCATCTATGGGTCAGAGTTTGTGCCGTGTTCATCGTTCACAAATCGATTTATTGCATCGAAGCTTGATCTTGTCCCAGCCCCTCAGAAGAAAGCCCTGGAGCCTCCTGCGCTGTGCCCGCGCACCTCAGACGCGAGCCCTGGAGCCTCCTGCGCTGCTGCCTTTCGTTTCCGAAATGTGAACTTGCCCTGCTTCATGGCCTTATCCTCCGCTGCTCCGGCCCTGCCGGATGGCAGCCCCACCCACCCACCTCCTGCTTTTTACCAATAGCAGATTGGCACGTGTTTGTGTTCACAAAGCCGCCGCTGTCTCCTCATCACTACATGCGCCTGGGGAGAGGATGCGACATTTGGTTTCTCTCTTGCACTTGCTTGCATTTCTGGCTCAGAGCAATCAACCAATTGCCACGTGCCATTACCAGAGGAGGGCCACCGCCAGCGTCTTCCGTCACAACACATAGTAAAGGGATTGCGACAGAAGCACGCAGCAAGTTCACCGAGCAGAGTGCTATAGAGCAGCCTTGCCGATAGAGCAGCCTTGCCGATCTCCATAAGGGGAAAAGGGGCTCAATGCCAGACTTGAGGGGCGCAATACTTGTCAGCGACAGCGGCTATAGAATCAACGGGCGAAGCATGGGTAACAGCACTAGGTGGTTATAGAATCAACGGTCGAAGCATGGGTAACAGCACTAGGTGGCTATAGAATC
>LGRX02005374.1:0-13786 GCA_001247695.2 Cymbomonas tetramitiformis
TATAAATTTTTAGAGACTCGCGCTCACGCTCTTTTTATTTAGAGAGTTCATTTCGTTGCGACCAGGTATTCCAAAACGAGCACTGATTTGTGTCACGCTTTTTCTGTCACGCTTTTTCTGTCACGCTTTTCGCGCTCACGCTCTTTTTATTTAGAGCCTTCATTTCGTTTATGGTCAATATTCAATTTTATTGAAATTCACGGTGTCATGACTCTTGATTATAAATATAAATTAGCGTTCAGTATTATATTTTAATTATTAATAATTGATATTTTATAATAAGATGAAGAGCATAAATATATGGATGTGGTCGACATTGACACAAAAACGTATGACATGACATGACATAAAACGCAGTCTTAAAAGCGTTGAGCTGAGATGAGAGCTTCGACAATGAAAGTTGATGACACTGTCATGAACGTCAGTTGTATAGGCTGGCCGACGTACGACGAGTCCGATGGAAATCAAGTTGCTTCTCACATTTTTTTTTGTGGGGTGGCCGTGACCCGTAGGGGAATCGACAGCTTACTATCTATTAATTTTTATTCTTTGAAAGGGAGAACAACTGGGCTGTTTGAGCCTCGCAGGTGATTTGGCCTTTTCGTCAATACACGTCTACTTCAATTGAATGACCACCAACCTAATATTTTAATAATTTTTAGAGGTTTGATTTCGCAGAAACCAGCTATTACAGAACGAACATTGCTTTGCGTCACGCTCTTTTGCGTGACGCTTTTTTCGTCACGTATAGTGTAGTAGTTTACAGCCTAGCTTTGCGTGACGCTTTTTGGGAGACGTATAGTGTAGTAGTTTATAGCCTAGCTTTGCGTGACTACTTTCAATTTGCGTCGTGCAGATGAAAGCTGCTAACAAAATTTCAATCGTGGATATGCTTGCCGCAAATTTCACTGTGATGTATAAATTTGAGAAGTCTTTAAAAGATAATAATAGAAGAAATCAATTTGCTCGTTGAGATGAAAGCTGAAAACAATTTCAATCGCAAATATGTTTGTATATATATTTATATATGTTTATAAATATATCGACAGAATGTCGTCTTAATAATTAATATTATAAAATATAAAATATGAATTAAACCGAATAAAATATGAGGTTAGAGGTTTGATTTCGAGAAACCAGCTATTACGGATATTACTAAATAGGGAGGGTGGGGGGACAGATCCCCCACACTGGGCGAAGTCATTTTTTTTTTAGTATTATGGATAATACTGGAGCCTCCCATTAAAGTAAAGTTAAAAAATCTGAAAATGGGTTGTAAAAACCTCCCATCATGAAGTCTTGTGCAATAGTTTGTGGTGTAAGGATCTCCACTTGCTACATCTGAAAATGCTTGAGGTCTGTCTTGTAGTAATGGTATAGTGTAGGGGGATGGTGCCCCCCCAGTTGACGAAGTGTGATGTATAAATTTGAGAAGTCTTTAAATATTAATAATTGGAGAAATCAATTTGCATTCTTCAATTTGTCATTTCTTATCGCACTCTTAACGGTCACTAATATTATACAATCGCGTGCAATATTCATCAATCAGATTCGATCAACGTCATATTCTTTTGATTAGCTGTCATCCGTTTAACTTCCCGTTGGTGGCAGTCGATCTGCCGGCCTGATATTTCGTAACCAGCAGGGGGAATTGTAGATACGTAGTATCGGGGGATGCAACGTCTCTCAACTTCGCGTTTCCAGGTTGTCGAAGTGCAAACCGAAATTTCGAGCACCAGTCCTGCCCATTTTCCTCTCGCTACATGGATATATTAAAATTTTAGCATGGGATTCGCACTCAAAATATGCTGATAACGCCATAATATAGTGTGGTACCTTGTTTCGCGGCGTCTTTTTAGGTTAACTCGGCGCAATCCTAGCATCCCCGCGCCTCCCCCGCAGAGATATGAAAACTTTTGGGTCTGTAGAGCACTGTACGCGCCCCTAGCGTAAGGTGAGCCTTGGATCCTCTTATTCTATCAAGATCGTAAGTTACAAAAGCGATGATCTGGTTCTGAATTGTTTACATAGGTCATCAAATATCTTGTTGTCGACCTGGAAAGGAAGTAGGAACGTGTTCACACAACTGTATCTGAGAAGGTTTTCAACTCGAGAGCGGAGCAGCATAATTTATTGCTGAAGTTAGCGATGATGAATTCCCTCAAACCTCCAAGTTGATGAAATCGTAGGCTTCGCATAGCCTGTAAACGTGCTCCATATGCGCAAAGTTGTGCGGACTCTCGTTGTTGGGGGTAGTAGTATGGAAGCTTTTAGATCATATACCCGCCTCCTGTTCTGAATGTAAGCTAGAAACATCTTTCAACGTTCACTCCACACCGAATCCTGCGAAAATTAAAATGTGTTGTTTCAAATCATTGCCCAAGACGAGTTTTTACTTTAAATTTCCAGCCCAGTATGTGAACGTCGGATGTTGTGAAGTCGTGTTGTCCTGGATCTTGTCTGGTTCCATGGCCAATCGTATGGGTGGCTCTCGATAAACTGCTTTCTTCCGCTAAATAGAATCCGGGTTTGGCTATGACCTGCCTGCGCAATATCGTCAGGGATGCCGGGAAGCAACTGGGCTCATGAGGGGAGATGGGTTTGTCGGTGCTGAGGGAGATGGGTCTGTCGGCATTGAGGGAGATGGGTTTGTCGGCGCTGAGGGAACCTACTAAGCTGCAGGGCTTCACCCCCCCACTTGCCATCCTCTCCAAATTTCATGCATGTGCGTGAAAGGCAACTGGTGGCGCGGTGGGTCAACTGGTAGCGCGGTGAGTGGTGAGCAACCGCTTGGGTGGTGAGTGAGTGGCAAGTGATGGGTCGAAGCCACATAAAAAAATATTAGCAAGGGCTTGCTCGGCACGGTTGTGGCTCCGCATGGTAATTGGGGGAAGGGTGGCAAGAAGGGAGGCGAGCCATGCGGAATTTTGGCAAGGCTCGCATAGATGTGATGTGGCACCGCTTAAAAATTGGGGAAGAGATGGCAAATGAAGGGGCAAGCCATGCAAAAATTTGGCAAGGGCTCATTCGGATTGTGATGTGGCATGCATGGATATTTGGGGAAGGGGGTAAGTACAAGGGCGAAGCCCTGCAGAAATTCTTGCAAGGGCTAGCTCGAAATGTGATGTGGCACATGCATGGAAATTTGGGGAGGGGTGGCAAGTAGGAGGGGTGAAGCCGTGCGGCTTAGTAGGTTGCCTCAGCTGTTTGATGAGATGTTACCAGTGGTTTTGGAGATGTGATAGCTGTTTTCTAGCTTTGTGACAAGGTGTTTATGGCAGCCAAGGTCTTCGCATGGAAAGTATTCACGTGCTTTCAAGGCTGAAGTAACCTTGCCCTATTTTTCTGGGGCGCCATGTTCGCTTTGTCACAAACTTGTAAACAGCTATCACATCTTCTAACACCACTGGTAATATCTCATCAAACAGCTGAGGCAACCTACTAAGCTGCAGGGCTTCACCCCCCCACTTGCCATCCTCTCCAAATTTCATGCATGTGCGTGAAAGGCAACTGGTGGCGCGGTGGGTCAACTGGTAGCGCGGTGAGTGGTGAGCAACCGCTTGGGTGGTGAGTGAGTGGCAAGTGATGGGTCGAAGCCACATAAAAAAATATTAGCAAGGGCTTGCTCGGCACGGTTGTGGCTCCGCATGGTAATTGGGGGAAGGGTGGCAAGAAGGGAGGCGAGCCATGCGAAATTTTGGCAAGGCTCGCATAGATGTGATGTGGCACCGCTTAAAAATTGGGGAAGAGATGGCAAATGAAGGGGCAAGCCATGCAAAAATTTGGCAAGGGCTCATTCGGATTGTGATGTGGCATGCATGGATATTTGGGGAAGGGGGTAAGTACAAGGGCGAAGCCCTGCAGAAATTCTTGCAAGGGCTAGCTCGAAATGTGATGTGGCACATGCATGGAAATTTGGGGAGGGGTGGCAAGTAGGAGGGGTGAAGCCGTGCGGCTTAGTAGGTTGCCTCAGCTGTTTGATGAGATGTTACCAGTGGTTTTGGAGATGTGATAGCTGTTTTCTAGCTTTGTGACAAGGTGTTTATGGCAGCCAAGGTCTTCGCATGGAAAGTATTCACGTGCTTTCAAGGCTGAAGTAACCTTGCCCTATTTTTCTGGGGCGCCATGTTCGCTTTGTCACAAACTTGTAAACAGCTATCACATCTTCTAACACCACTGGTAATATCTCATCAAACAGCTGAGGCAACCTACTAAGCTGCAGGGCTTCACCCCCCCACTTGCCATCCTCTCCAAATTTCATGCATGTGCGTGAAAGGCAAGTGGTGGCGCGGTGGGTCAATTGGTAGCGCGGTGAGTGGTGAGCAACTGCTTGGGTGGTGAGTGAGTGGCAAGTGATGGGTCGAAGCCACATAAAAAAAATATTAGCAAGGGCTTGCTCGGCACGGTTGTGGCTATGCATGGTAATTGGGGGAAGGGTGGCAAGAAGGGAGGCGAGCCATGCGAAATTTTGGCAAGGCTCGTATAGATGTGATGTGGCAACGCTTAAAAATTGGGGAAGAGATGGCAAATGAAGGGGCAAGCCATGCAAAAATTTGGCAAGGGCTCATTCGGATTGTGATGTGGCATGCATGGATATTTGGGGAAGGGGGTAAGTACAAGGGCGAAGCCCTGCAGAAATTCTTGCAAGGGCTAGCTCGAAATGTGATGTGGCACATGCATGGAAATTTGGGGAGGGGTGGCAAGTAGGAGGGGTGAAGCCGTGCGGCTTAGTAGGTTGCCTCAGCTGTTTGATGAGATGTTACCAGTGGTTTTGGAGATGTGATAGCTGTTTTCTAGCTTTGTGACAAGGTGTTTATGGCAGCCAAGGTCTTCGCATGGAAAGTATTCACGTGCTTTCAAGGCTGAAGTAACCTTGCCCTATTTTTCTGGGGCGCCATGTTCGCTTTGTCACAAACTTGTAAACAGCTATCACATCTTCTAACACCACTGGTAATATCTCATCAAACAGCTGAGGCAACCTACTAAGCTGCAGGGCTTCACCCCCCCCACTTGCCATCCTCTCCAAATTTCATGCATGTGCGTGAAAGGCAACTGGTGGCGCGGTGGGTCAACTGGTAGCGCGGTGAGTGGTGAGCAACCGCTTGGGTGGTGAGTGAGTGGCAAGTGATGGGTCGAAGCCACATAAAAAAATATTAGCAAGGGCTTGCTCGGCACGGTTGTGGCTCCGCATGGTAATTGGGGGAAGGGTGGCAAGAAGGGAGGCGAGCCATGCGGAATTTTGGCAAGGCTCGCATAGATGTGATGTGGCACCGCTTAAAAATTGGGGAAGAGATGGCAAATGAAGGGGCAAGCCATGCAAAAATTTGGCAAGGGCTCATTCGGATTGTGATGTGGCATGCATGGATATTTGGGGAAGGGGGTAAGTACAAGGGCGAAGCCCTGCAGAAATTCTTGCAAGGGCTAGCTCGAAATGTGATGTGGCACATGCATGGAAATTTGGGGAGGGGTGGCAAGTAGGAGGGGTGAAGCCGTGCGGCTTAGTAGGTTGCCTCAGCTGTTTGATGAGATGTTACCAGTGGTTTTGGAGATGTGATAGCTGTTTTCTAGCTTTGTGACAAGGTGTTTATGGCAGCCAAGGTCTTCGCATGGAAAGTATTCACGTGCTTTCAAGGCGGAAGTAACCTTGCCCTATTTTTCTGGGGCGCCATGTTCGCTTTGTCACAAACTTGTAAACAGCTATCACATCTTCTAGGCACTGTGATAGGTTTTGGATTCTCAGGACAGCCGTATGAAAAAAAATTGCCATCAGTAATGGATGCTGTCAAAGATAACTACGAAATCCCAATTGTGTTTGTGCAAATGGATGGTGGTGATGGATGGGGTTATCAAGGAGAGTCAATCAGTTTAACGATTCCCAGGGTTGTGCCATTTGTTGCTGAAGCAAGTCGATCAAAATTATCAAAAAAGTATGCGCGTGTACGAGGCCTTTGTGTCGTCGTGATCTCCCGCACGATCGTGGTCATTTTACCCACTAGCTTGGCCAATCGATTGGCGGGCTGCCCTTCATCTCGTGGCCAAGCGCAGACTGTCGACAAGATACTGTTTTGCACGAGCTTCAAGCCGTCGTGAGCCCGAATGTGCTTGGCGGCTTTCTTATCGGCGGTAGTTTGCAACAATCGTTTGTGGCCATGCCCCCATCTTTCCACCGCCCTTATGCTCTTCAAGAAACTGCGCGCTGTCTCCAA
Source organism: Cymbomonas tetramitiformis (assembly GCA_001247695.2). Lineage (NCBI taxonomy): Eukaryota > Viridiplantae > Chlorophyta > Pyramimonadophyceae > Pyramimonadales > Pyramimonadaceae > Cymbomonas > Cymbomonas tetramitiformis. The sequence goes on from LGRX02005374.1 coordinate 6,207, forward strand.
GCTTCGTTTCGTGGTAGACCTTCTGTCAGGGCGGGGTGGAATCGCGAAAGGTCCGTGATTCATCTTGTACATCAATACCTCCTTACCTGCGTCACATTATTTCAACTGAGTATGCCGTTAGTACCCCTTCGTGACACCGATAGCACGTGGTTAGTACACTATCGGCACGTTATGCACATCCTAACACGTGCATATTTGCCTACCTTGAGCATTCTTCACCTTGGTTGTGGCATGCCACGTGGGATGGACACCGTCCGCTTTCGCTTGCTGGCGGAGGGCGTCGTTGAAGTCGACCCCGAGCAAGGTTGCAGCGATTCTGTTCACCAGGTTCATGATGTCATGCATGCCATCTAGGATGATATCACGGTAGATCTTGAAGTAAACCAACCGAGTAAAAACGCTCGAGAACTTGACGCCCGTATTCCGCATGCTCTCCTCCAAGGTCGCTCCCGAAAGTTCGGGGTCTCCGCTATCTCGCAGATCTTCATGCATTGCGGCATGACGCTTGTACTCGGCGTCCGTGCGCAACGGTGGAGTGCCTAGACCGAAGAGAAAACAAAGTAATCAGCAAACACTCATTTACACCACATGCATTATACGGTTAGCACGCCTTTAGGCTTTTAAGTACATCCTAACGCCAACCTAACGACGTGCTACTAGCATACCTGGCGGATTTTGCTTGCTGAAGAGGTACACCATTTTGTGCATTAATGTTGACCATGTCCCCCAAATTTTGCATACTAGGCACGCGGCGTATGCACCGACGTCCATGATTTGTGCGGCTTCAACCGCTCCCTTGTAGTCCATGAGTATGGCAAAGAGCATGACCTTCAACCGCACGTGCTCGTTGGTGTACGAGTCCCAACACAAAAACCTTCGTCCCACAACACCACGAGCTCGTCCACGAGTTTACCATACAGCAATTGTGAGTTGGCAGGGTGTTGCCCTTCAATGATCCCGTACACCTCCATGTTCGCATACTTCGTGCGAAGCTCCGGAGGTAGGTTTAAGATTTGGAAGTATATAGGGAACACCCCCATTTTGTTCTGCCACAATGCTGCCCCATCGGCACTCAAGAGTATACTCACGTTCCTGGCTTCCTTGAAAAACTCGATGTGTCGCACGTTCTTCCGCTCCTGCCATTCCTTTCCATCTGATGGAAGATTCCAGCACAGGTGAACGTGTTAGTATATGGTTAAGATACAGTTAACACGTCGTTAAGGCACTAGCGGCATCCTAACATCGACCTCAATAGAATACTCACCCCAGATTGTGCGCATCGATCCGTCTTCCGGTGGAACATGCCTCGAGTGGGCGAGCATCATCTCCGCCGTGTATGGATTCGCGTACAACCGTCTCAGCAAATCGACAACATTCCACCAAAAGAATGTTGATCGCGGTTTCTTGCCTTTCCCCGCGTCCACGTCTCCCGTCTCGCCCAATGCCTCCCACCGGGGCTCCTTGCACTTCGGGCACTCGTCGGCGGTGGCGTAATCTTCCTCGAAGAACACGCACCCCTTCACGCATAAGTCGACCCTATGCCAGGGGGCGTCGAACGCTTCGAACCGTTTCCAGGCGGCTTTGAAGTTCGTTGGAAAGTTGCCCAATTGATCTCCGAAATGTTCCGTGATAATGGCGAGGAGCTTGTCGAAAGAGTCTCGCGACATCTTGCCTTCGGCGTTCCATTCCAAGCAGTCGATAAGGAGCTTGAAGGCGTTAATGGGTCGGCGCGGGCCTACCACGGGGACCGCGTCCATCTCCTGCGCGTGGTGGCCACCCTCCGAAACCGCAATTATAACACGACAATCGGGGTATGTAGTGCGCCCGTAACACATTAACAATAGCCTAATGGCGTGCTAAAGGTATCATAAAGGCTTAATACCGCTCTACGTTTAACATATTGCTCACCTGCTGCTGGGCGGCCAATAACTTCGTCATCTCTTGGACCAACAACGACGTGGCCGCTTTTGCGTCTCGCATGTCTGGGTCTTCGTCTGCATCCGTTCCATGGTCGTCGCCTTTCATAGATCCAGCTTCGTCCCACGCTTCGCCACCCACTTCATCACCCTCCTCGTCGCATGGATCCCCCCCCCTCGTCGAAGTTCTCACCTTCGCAAGATGAGTAATCTTGGCTGTAGGAGCGGTCGTCGTCCGATACTCCCGGATCCATCTCCCGCATCGGGTTGGATTTGCACGTGGTGTAGGAGCGGTCGTCATCCACAAGCTCACAATCGTCCATTTGGGCCTTCGCAGGACTGTTGCACACCTATGATGCCGTTAGCATGTTAAACACTGTGTTACGACGTACTAACGACATCTTAACTGCACTCTAACGGCGTTTCCAGTACCGGAGGTTGTTCAGTTTTTTCACTCACCTTGCCGGAATGGCGCGGGTGTCATTCGATTTCACGTCATCGCCCAATGGCACGACATGACGCACATCCGGGTCTGGGACGTCTACCGCATCCGTGTAGGCCTGTCCGCGCCGTATCCTTTTGAACAAGCTTCGGTGACGAAAAAGGGTTGCTCGACTAACCCACACGGTCGTGCCATAGCACATGCCACAATCACATAACGCCAAGCCGTTTTTATACACCAACCCTCCGCGTTGAACCTCTGCCGCCCGTATTGCGCTTTCATGTGCGTCGTCTCGCATCTTCCACTCCATCTCCAATGGCGTCATCAGCGGATGTTGAAGACGCATCTCCGTGGACACCGTGCTGCGAGGATATGAAGCCGTTAGTACACTGTTAGCACTTTATCACAATGGTAATGGCGACCTAACTCCCGGCGATAAGAGCTTGGATGGGGGCTCACCTCGCCATGTTCACCTCCCCGTTACCCAAGCTCGCGGGGGACGCGGGAGGGCGTGTGTCGTGGGTGTCGGTGCCGATGAAGTTGTTCCATTGGACATCTAGCCGCTCCAAGTTCATCTCATCCGTTTCACCAAAGTACCGCACCGGTTCCCCCATGTGGCGGAAAGCACGATTCACGGCCTCCCAATCGGCAAATCCGGGAGGGAAAATAGGTAAGGTCTCACCGGCGGCGATGCCCTCATCATCGTCGTCGAACATGCATATACAGGAGTACATCCGTGCCAACCGGGCATGGGCAGGTTCCCCAACTACCAAAGTCGCCGGTAGACCAAGTTGGCGTAATATGTCTTTTACATCCTTAAAGTCTTCGGGGTCGTCGTCCTCAATGGATTCCACGATGCTTACCACGTCAACGCGGTCCTCTATCAATGACGAGGGACGGGCGTCGTCATCGGTGGGGTCGGCCATCGGCTCGGGGCGTGGCGAAGGCGAGGCGGGCGGCGGGGAGTCGTGGACGTCTCCTATCAAGGAGGGCGGAGGGGTGGTGTCGTCATCGGTGGGGTCGGCCATCGGCTCGGGGCGTGGCGAAGGCGAGGCGGGCGGCGGGAGTCGTGGACGTCTCGTATCAAGGAGGAAGGAGGGGTGGTGTCGTCATCGGTGGGGTCGGCCATTGGCTCGGGGCGCGGTGAAGGCGAGGCGGGCGGCGGGGAGTCGTGGCCTCGCCTGGAGATAGCACGCCTTTATACCACTGTTAGCACGCTAAAGGCGTGGTAAAGGCACCCTAGCGCCGACATACAAACCGCCCAAAGGGGGGGCTCACCTCGCCAGGTCCACATCCCCATGACGCGGAAAGTGGTCGGGGAGCTCGGTCGTCTCGGGGTGTGGCAAAAGCGTGGCGACAGAAGAGTCGCCGTCGTCCTCAATGGATTCCACGATGCTTACCACGTCAACGCGGTCCTCTATCAATGACGAGGGACGGGCGTCGTCATCGGTGGGGTCGGCCATCGGCTCGGGGCGTGGCGAAGGCGAGGCGGGCGGCGGGGAGTCGTGGACGTCTCGTATCAAGGAGGAAGGAGGGGTGGTGTCGTCATCGGTGGGGTCGGCCATTGGCTCGGGGCGCGGTGAAGGCGAGGCGGACGGCGGGGAGTCGTGGACGTCTCGTATCAAGGAGGAAGGAGGGGTGGTACGTCATCGGTGGGGTCGGCCATCGGCTCGGGGCGTGGTGAAGGCGAGGCGGGCGGCGGGGGAGTCGTGGACGTCTCTGTATCAAGGAGGAAGGAGGGTGGTGTCGTCATCGGTGGGTCGGCCATCATCGGCTCGGGGCGCGGTGAAGGCGAGGCGGGCGGCGGGGGAGTCGTCGACATCTCGTATCATTATCGAGAGAGGGGTGGTGTTATCGATGGAGGCTTCGACACGAGCATGATTTAGCGGGTACGGACATGAGACAATGTCGCACGCCACGTGTCCGTAATTTTATGGGAAATACGCGGTCGGCGTACATTACCTTGCCCGGTTCTTCTTCCAAAATGGACGGGATCGGCAACCATGACGGGTACCGTAGGGTCGTTAGCATGTCTTGGGCGCAACGATGAAAGTCGCGGGGAGTCATGCAAGTTGGTTCGTCCTTGCGATGGCCACAAGTGTAAATCTGAACCATGCCGACGTTTCTCGACTTACGCGCTTCCAATCTACAAGCGGTTACGTGACAAAGAGCACGCATCATGTCTTCCGTATGGCACCTGCCACGTTAGAGTGCAGTTAAGATGTCGCTAGTACGTCGATACATAGTCTTTACCATGCTAACGGCATCATATGTGTGCGACAGTGCTGCGAAGGTCCAAATGGACGATTGTGATTCAAGAGTCCAACTGAAAGTTAGGGCACTTTCAAAGGGTCCTTGAAAAAACGAAATCACTCACCTTGCATCATTCACGCACGCCACAGTGGTTTCCGCCCATTGGCTAACTCGAAACTTCTTCGTGTGCTCCTCGAAATGTTGACCCAACCGGAAACCCTCCGGACAACCGACGGTATCGGCAGCAAGTGGTACCGCCGGAGTTGATGGTGCGGAGGTGGCAATATTCACCGGACCACGCGGTGGTGCCAAGGGTACTGGGTGAGGTGCTGGGTGACACATGGCCATTCGGGCTAGTCGTGGCGTACGCGTTTTGGCCACCGGTCGTTCTTGTCGTTGGAGGGAAAGCCCACGGTGACCCGGGGCCGCACGGGGTGTACTTGCGGACGCCTGCACGAACTGGTCGGGGTCATCGGATGCATCGGGGGGAAGTTGGCGAGTCCATTGTTCACGTAGCGCGGAGAAATGCTCTCCGGGGCGAAGTGCTTTACGGGGCATCGCAGGCCTGTGACCCCCCCCCCGTAGGCGCGTTAAGACGTGGTTAGTACGTCATAAAGGAGTCCTAATGCCACACGTTAGGGTGTCATTAGGATACCGTTAGGATGGGCGAACTACAGGCATCCTAAAGGCCTCCTAAAGGTGTCCTAACCAGGGAATCTTTTGAGGAATATTCCTCTAGGCGCGTTAAGATGTGCACCCTAAAGCACGCCCTTAGGACACCTTTAACATGTTGTCGCCGTTAGCATGTAGTTAGCACGCCTTTAGCATGCGTGGCGTTAGCATGTTAACGGCGTCTAGTCTCACCTAGTATGCCGCTAACGGCGTGGCGATAGCATGTTAACGGCGTCTAGTCTCACGTAGTGGGTACCGTAACGGCATACTAACAAAGACGCATGCAAACAAAAAAAAACAAAAAAACTGCAAGTCTGGCGTTAGGATACTAAATGACACCATAAGAGCATGCTACCGGCATAATATCCGCGTAATGTACATGGCATGCTAAAGGGGTACTAACGTCATATGACTTGTATGACATAAGCTATAAGACCCAAAAATAGCGAAAAAAACAAAAAAACAAAAATTTGGCAGGGAAATGGGCAAGTTGAAGGGAACACACCCCTCCAAGCAAAATGTTGGTTTTGTTTTTTTTGCCATAGATATGAAGCATTTTGTGCGCACGATTTTTTCAAAATGCGCAGGAGCAAAAAAATAAATATAAACAAAAAGAAATAAAATGGAAAGTTCTCACCGCACCGCACCGCACCGCACCGTCGCGTCGCGTGTCCGAGACAGACCGACCTGCGCCGACCTGCGCTGGTCACTCGAGCGCGACAGCCGCGACGCGACAGGGACAGCGACAGCCGAACGACAGCGACATCGATTCACGATACTGATACTCATACTATCCGATACTCATACTGTGACACAGGTGACACGCGACAGTCGACTGCGACTCGAGTGATGCGGGATGCCGCTGCCGATGCCGCGAGCCCGCGACGACCAGTTCGAGTTGAAGATCAAGCGAAGGGGAAGGTGAACGTTGAAGTGGAATACACTCAACACTGTGTCCATCGAACTACAATAAAGAAACTTTAAGTATTCACAAGTCAAAGGCAGCGGTGAACGCAGAGTTATCGGGTAGTGGGTGCTGTTTTATGTTTGTTCTTGGTATCATAAAAATACTGCACTACGCTACATATTCATAGTGAATGCGAGTGCTACTGTAATTTTTCTGCGCGCATGTCGGTGTGCTTAGCATCGAATTGAGGGGTGAACGAGAAGTAAGTTCTCGCTAGTCGTATGAACTAGATGAAGTTGGTTAAATTCCAACTCACCCCACTTGGCCTTCTTATTTTCCTTTGCTACTCTTATATTTCATCTTATGATATTTTAGCGTATAATTTGTAGTGACGTTCAGTGCGACCAGCTGATAACGATGTGAGGTCATATCCATGTTTCGTTGGCTGTGCCCCTTTTGAGGGAGAAGAAAGTTGGGTGAGAAGAGAGAGACACAGATCTATTAGTAGCAACGCTTTCAAATGTACCGTTGTATCTTCCGAGAGACAAGCTGAACTGAAGTGATCAAGCTGAGATAGACTGAAACCCTTGCTCCTTTTGTAAAGAATTCAAGGCTCTAGGGTTTAGACAACAAATTCTTGCGATAGTTGTGACCTCCGTGTGAGCAAACCATCACGACACCCTCATCCTTCCCAAACAGACCTGTGCCAGAGTAACTCGAAGCATTACCTGACCTCCATCAAATGATATGCACCTTTCAAAAGATTAATGGATGGGGACCTACGGTATTTGAAAAGCAGCGGGTATCATTGAGTCTTTAAGCAACCGCCTTGTACCCCCTTAAGTGAGCGCCTTTGTTTCCAAATACCTGAAGATATGACCCTCCGAGTTCGCTTTCGCAACCGCCTTCAAATCCTTGACTCGACACATCGTCTTCTGGCGGCTTCATGCCACGTCAACGTTGTGAACGGTGGATAGGGCATTTATGTGCTTGGTCTCAGATCAACCAGCTGGTGGAAGCTACGCCTGCTGGATCGGCAGATAGCAATGCTCGGCAGGAGCTGGCAGCACTGCTGAGTTCAGTGCATTGCACGAGGTGTGCGGGGCAGCCCTTACGTACCTCCGGCCTCCCCTTTTGGGTCACTCATCTCCTGCCCCCCTTTCCTTTCACTTTCAACACCATTGAGCGAGTTCAACTCCTTTTCATTATGCACTGCATAACATCCAGACTCCCGTACACTGTGTTTTTTCCATCTGTAATATCCTTCTGAAGCACGGCACAACATCCAGACTCCCGTACGCTGTGTTGTTTTCATCTGTAATATCCTTCTGAAGCACTGCACAACTTCCAGACTCCCGTACACTGTGTTGTTTTCATCTGTGATATCCTT